>JBBPTX010000747.1:0-16845 GCA_038094595.1 Pulveroboletus aff. annulatus | reverse complement strand
CACCCAGGGGGCCCAGCAGAAGCATGGTCGTGGCAGCGGGCAACAATGGAGCGGCGAAGGGACGGGTCGTCGGGAACATAGATGCGGTCCTGGTACAGGAGGATGCCGTCCCGATATTGCCAGTCGGAGAGGCGAGAACGGGCAGCCGGGGGAACCCGGCCTTCGATTTCCTGGAGTTTATGGAGGACGAGGTCGTCCGAGGCGGAGGAAGAGGAGATGACGGTAGAGAGGGCAGAGTCGATGATCCGGACGAAGAGGGAGTCGGGGAGGAGCGTGACTCCGGCGTTGTCGTCGTCTATGTGGGGAAGAAGATCCGGACGGCGAGAAAGGGCATCAGGACCGGCAAGGTGAGATCTGGGGACGTGGGTGATGCAGTAGTCGAAGTCGGCCAGGTCAAGCATCCAACGGGCTTGCCGACGGTTTAGGTCTTGGGGGCGGCGGAAGTACGTGAGATTTTTATGGTCAGTAAAGACCGTGACAGGGAACGGGGAACCATGAAGGTAGTGACGCCAGGCTCTGAAGCCCCGGAGGACGGCAAGGAGTTCTCGGTCGTGGATATCGTAATTCCGTTCGGCGGGGGCGAACGTCTGGGATAGGTAAGAGCAGGGGTGCCAGTCACCATTGGAGTCGGTTTGGAGGAGGATTCCTCCGGACGCGTATTTGGAGGCATCCGTGGCAATGGCAAAGGGACGGGTGATATCGGGCATGAAGAGGACTGGTCGTCGTGTGAAAAGAGTTTTTAAGTGATCAAAGGCGGCTTGACGAGCGGGAGACCAGTCCCATTGCTGAGTTTTCTTTGTGAGATCAATGAGGGGGCGGGCGATGTCGGAGTATCCAGGGATAAACCTTCGATAGAAGTTGGCGAATCCGAGAAAAGAACGAACGTCTTTGACTTTCTTCAGGGTGGGCCATTTTGCGATACCGTCAAGTTTGACGGGATCCATGGCTAGTTGTCCTTCTTTGACGATCATCCCGAGGTATTCAACTTCGGGAGCGGCGAAGGTACATTTCTCCAGTTTGAGATGAAGATCGAGCTCGGTCATCCGTTGAAGAACGCGGCGAGTTCGTTCAGTGTGGGTGTTATCGTCGGGGGAGAAGATGAGGAGGTCATCCATGTAGATAACGAGCCATCCTTCCGCGATCATGTCACGGAAGGAGTCGTTCATGAATCGTTGAAACGTGGCGGGAGAGTTGGTCATTCCGAAGAACATGACTAAGGGTTCGAAGAGTCCTTTGTGTGTGAGGAACGCCCCTTTCCATTGATGTCCGTCCCTGATCCGGACGTTGTTGTATCCCCATCGGACGTCAAACTTTGTAAAAACGCGGGCGCCTTTGAGTTTATCTAGAAGATCTGTAATAAGGGGAAGAGGATAGGCATCTCGAACAGTGTGTTCGTTGAGGTATCGGTAATCTTGACAGGGACGGAGTTTCCCATCTTTTTTTTTGACGAAGAAGAAGGGAGAGGCTTGGGGGGAGTTTGAGGGGCGGATCTTTCCGGCGGCGAGGTTTTCTTCTAGGAAGTCTTCGGTGGCTTTCTTTTCATCGGGGGTTAAAGGGTATAGTTTCCCTATCTTAGGGACGAATGAATCCTTGACGTTGATTTCATGGTCATAGGGTCGTGACGGGGGAAGAGAGTCGGCAGATTCCTTGTTAAAGACATCGGCGAAGTCCTTGTATGCGTCTGGGAGGGTAATCTTGGGTTTCGCCTTTTCAACCGCGGCGGCGAGTTCGGTGGCGGTGGTGATTCTTGCCACCAGTTTCGGGTGAGTCTGGTGGTACCTGGATCCGGTGCGAGTGATTCGCTGGCAGGCGTAATGATGTAAGGCGGAGTTGACGTAATGTCCACCATCGGGAAGGTCCAGGAAAATAGAGAGGGCATGGTTTGGGACGGTTTCCACAAGAGTATGTCGCGGTGGGGGAGCGGCTTTTTGCTTTGGGAGGTGATCGTCGTGTCGTTGGGTGTCTTTGGCAAAGGAGTGATAAAGGGCAGCAGACTCGTCGAGTTTTTCCTGAATGGAAATGGTTCGTTTGATCCAGTCGATTGCCGGGTTGGTTGCTCGAAGCCAGGGGGATCCGAGGATAATATTTTCATTTCCACAGTGCATTACATGGAAACGAACTTGTTGGGCTACTCCTTCAATATTGATAAAAAGGAGGGAGGTGAAGCGTATTGCCCCCTTTGCGTTCGGGGTTTGATCTACGTTCCGTACTGCGATGGGTTTCGGAAGTTGTTCTAGGGGGAGTCGATGTTTTCGGGCAAAGTTCCAGTCAAGGCAGTTTATGTCTGCCCCGCTGTCGATGAGTGCATGGGTGTCGACGGTTTTCAAAGTGTGCGAAGGATCTATGAGCTGGAGAGGGATGCGCATAGATTTCTTAGACTGAGATACTAATACAGGGGCACACGTAAATGAGGAGAGGGCTGACGTCGAGGCAGTCTTCCTTTCTAAAAATCTGCGACGACTCGAGATATGGTTTCATTGTCATTATCGTCTTCATCGTCCTCCTCGATCTTAGCGAGCGAAGGAATATCTTCGTTGTTTTCTTCGACTTTTTGAACCGTTTTCTTCGGCTTCGGAGAGTTGGGAGGGCCGGGACATTTGGTCGACATATGTCCTTTCTGTCTGCAACGGAAGCAGCGTCCTTCTTTGATACATTTCTTCCTTTCCTCCGGGGTGAGCTTAGCTAGTCGGACGACGTCTACATCCATTGCGTTGGGGTCTTTCGTGGGGGTGGGGGTGGAGTACTGATGATAGGTAGCGCGAGTAGGGGTTTTGTGGCGTGCAGCAATTTCTTTTGCGCGATCCATGTGGGTTTGAAATGTTACTGCTTTCTTAAGCCAGGAGTCAATGGTGGTAGGGATGGTTTCCATGGCGAGGATGCGTCGCATGAGAGCTTCTGGGATAGCAGCCGAGTAATAGCCGATCAAGACATTGTGGTCGGTGATACCGGCAATGGCATAGTGGTTTTGAAACTGGGCGTTGTATTCGATAAGTGAAGGGGAGTATCCGCCTCCTTTTGTGGCGGTCATGCGGGTAGTGGTAAGCCAGGCGATGGCATTCCCGGTGGTGTCGTAGTGTTTGAACGCCTTCAGATATTCGTCACGAAAGTTGTCCCAGGAGCCCATGGAGATAGATCCATCCGAGGCGATCTTCGAGGCGCGGAAGGTGTTGGCCCACGTAAGTGCAGGTCCCTTGGTCATATATGACAGCGCGAAGGCTATCTGTTTCGGGGCGGTGTTGTAAACGTCCGAATTGACGTTTAAGTAGAAGACGACGGAGTCGAGCCATTGTTTGGCCGTTTTGTAGTCGCCATCGTACTTTTCGGGGGTTCCGATACGGAGTTCGACGGGTTTGTTTGACATTGATGGGATTGGGGGAAAGATATGGCCGGTTTGGCGACGAGGGGTAGGGGATGGCGGTGTCGGTGGGCGGGGAATTTGCAATGAAGCAGTCAGGTGGTGAGAAAGATCGCGAGTTGCGTTTTCTTCTTCTGAGTCGAGAAGGGGTTCGTCAGGGTCTTCTTCCCAGGTGTCCGGGTTGGGGTCGTCAGGCGTGTCGGACGAGTCAGAGTGGGGGGTTCGAAGGGGTTCTCGGGGGTTCCAACGAGAATCTGTGGTTCGGGTGTGGCGTGAAATGGTGGGCGTACGTGATAGTGCACGTCGAGTGGGGTTAACCTAGTTCTTTTGTTATGCGTGGCCCTTGGGTGTGGTCGCGCGTAGACCTACGAGGCCTAGGGTCGAGGGGATGACGACGACGGTTGAGAATATCCGTCCAAAGTATCGGCCGTGGGGTTGCCAAACAAGGGTCTTCCAAGCAAGAGAGCGGGGAAGTCGAAGGTAACCTATGCCACACTGGCTATAGGATCAAGGGGTCGGGGTAGGACACACACGGACGTGGAGATCGTCAGTTATGTGAAGCGTTCACTCAGGTGTAGAACGAAGACACGTAGTATTGCTAGAGCTAACTAGGCGGTAGCCGTAGGTAGAACTAGGTTAAGGAGAAGGGGTGATACGCCCTGTTGAAGGGTTTATATAATGTAGAGAAAGGTGTGACAGTAACGTGTCACAAGGTTAAGGGCCGGCGTGGTAATCGGCGTGAGAAGAGCGGAAACCAATAGCAAAACCACGCGTAGGAAGGAGTCATAAGGGCCGGCGCATTCGGCGTGAGAAGAGCAAAAGAAGAAGAAGTATCTGCGCAGTGAGGGATAAGCACGCTTACAAGGGATATGGAAGGTCGTAGAACGACATGGAAAGTAGCGAGTTTAAGCGTGAGGAAAGAAATGAGTGTCAGTCTGTGATGTTAAGTAAAGAAAAAGAATAGACCCTGCAGTGAATCGTAACAAAACCGAACGAGTAAATCAGGAAATCGAGACTTACCTTCGAATCTACTGTGGGAATCTCCCCTCCTCTTGGTCCGATCACATCTCCCATGCCGAATTTACCCATAATCACCGACCTCACTCCGTCACCGGAAAATCCCCCTTCCTCCTCATGATGGGCTATGAACCCCGTCCCCTTCCCTTGGTCATCACTGAAACTAAGATCCCCGCCGTCGAAGAACGACTTAGAAGTCTATCCGCGTTACGAGATGAAGCCTTAGCTGTTACAATTCGCTGCAGGGTCTACTCGTTTTCTTTACTTCACATTACGGACTGACACTCGTTTCTTTTCTCACGCTTAACTCGCCACATTCCATGTCATTCTATGACATTCCAATCTCTCGTAAGCGTGCGTATCCCTCACTGCGCAGGTACTCCTTTTCCTTCCACTCTTCTTACGCCGTATGCGCCGGCCCTTATGTTTCTTTCCTACGCGTGGTTTTGCTATTGGCTTCCACTTTTCTCATGCCGATTCCCACGCCGGCCCTTAACTATGTGACGCATTACCGTCACGCTTTCCTCTTCACTATATAAACCCTTCAACAGGGCGCTTTACCTTTTCTCCCAACCTAGTTCTACCTACGGCTTGTGCCTAGATAGCCCTAGCAATCTACCCTTGTGTCTTCGTTCTACACCTGAGTGAACGCTTCACACATCAACGATCCTCGCGCTTGCGTGTGTCCTTCCCAGAATCCTCGACCCTATCGCCAGTGTGGCATAGGTTACCTTTGACTACCTCGTCCTCCGCCTGGTAGACCTAGATCGGCAACCCCACGGCCGACACCTTGGACGGATATTCTCAACCGTCATCCCTAGTCCCCTCGACCCTAGGCCTCGTAGGTCTACGCGCGACCATACCCAAGGGCCACGCATAACAAAAGAACTAGGTTTCCCCACTTGACGCGCACTATCACGTACGCCCACCATTTCACGCCACACTCGAACCACAGATTCTCGCTGGAATCCCCGAGAACCCCTTCGTACTCATCACTCTGACTCGTCGGATACTCCGGACGACCCTAACCCTGACACCTGGGAAGAAGATCCCGACGAACCCCTCCTAGACTTAGAAGAAGAAAACGCCACCCGCGATCTTTCTCACTACCTGACTGCCTCATTGCAAATCCCTCGTCCTCCCACACCACCGTCCCCTACCCCTCGTCGCCAAACCGGCCATATCTTTCCCCCGATCCCACCCATGTCCAACAAACCTGTCGAACTCCGTATCGGTACCCCCGAGAAGTACGATGGTGACTACAAAACAGCCAAACAATGGCTCGACTCCATCGTCTTCTACTTAAACGTCAACTCGGACGTTTACAACACTGCCCTGAAACAGATAGCCTTTGCGCTGTCATACATGACCAAGGGACCTGCACTTACGTGGGCAAACACCTTCCGCGCCTCTAAAATCGCCACCGACGGATCCATCTCTATGGGCTCCTGGGATAACTTCCGCGATGAATACCTTAAGGCGTTTAAACATTACGACACTACCGGGAATGCCATCGCTTGGCTTACCACCACACGCATGACCGCCACAAAAGGAGGAGCATATTCTCCTTCACTCACTGAGTATAACGCCCAATTCCAAAACCACTATGCCATCGCTGGCATCACCGACCACAATGTTTTAATCGGCTACTACTCGGCCGCTATCCCCGAAGCCCTCATGCGCCGTATCTTGGCCATGGAAACCGTCCCTACCACCATCGACTCGTGGCTTAAGAAAGCCGTAACGTTCCAAACCCACATGGATCGCGCAAAAGAAATCGCCGCGCGCCACAAGACCCCCTCCCGCGCCACGTATCATCAGTACTCCACCCCGACCCCCACTAAAGACCCCAACGCAATGGACGTAGACATCGTCCGACTTAGTAAACTCACCCTCGAGGAACGAAAGAAATGTATTAGAGAAGGGCGCTGCTTCCGTTGCAGACAGAAAGGACACATGTCGTCCAAATGCCCCGGCACCCCAAAGCCGAAGAAAACGGTCCAAAAGGTCGAAGAAGGCGACGAGGACATCCCTTCACTCGCCAAAATCGAAGAGGACGAAGAAGATACTGGCGACGACGAGACTATCGCCCGAGTCATCGCGGATTTTTAAAAAGGAAGACTGCCTCGACGTCAGCCCCTTCCTCGTTTACGTGTGCTCCTGTATTAGTATCTCAGTCTAAGAAATCTATGCGCATTCCCCTCCAGCTCATAGATCCCTCGCACACCCTGAAAACCGTCGACACCCATGCTCTCATCGACAGTGGGGCAGATATCAATTGCCTCGACTGGGGCTTTGCCCGAAAACATCGACTACCCCTTGAACGACTTCCGAAACCGATCGCCGTCCGAAACGTAGATCAAACCGAGAACGCGAAAGGAGCCATACGTTTTACCGCGTCCCTGTTTGTCAACATCGAAGGAGTCGCCCAACGAACCCGTTTCCACGTCATGCACTGCGGAAATGAAAACGTCATCCTAGGATCACCATGGCTCCGCACCACGAACCCTGTCATTGACTGGACCAAACGAACCATTTCCATCTCGGAAAAACTCGACGAGTCCGCCGCTCTTTACCACTCCTTCGCCAGAGACACCCAACGACACGATGACCACCTCTCAAAATTAAAACAAACCCCTCCTCCTCGACACACCTTGGTTGAGACCGTCCCAAACCATGCCCTCTCCATCTTCCTAGACCTTCCCGATGGCGGACATTACGTCAAATCTGCCCTACATCACTATGCTTGTCAACGGATCACCCGTACTGGATCCCGGTACCACCAAACCCACCCGAAGCTCGTGGCAAAGTTAACCACGGCTACTGAACTCGCCACCGCCGCCGAAAAGGCAAAACCTAAGGTCACCCTTCCCGACTCATACAAGGACTTTGCCCACGTCTTTGCCAAAGAATCGGCGGATTCTCTTCCCCCGTCACGACCCTATGACCATGAAATCAACGTCAAGGACTCCTTCGTCCCCAAGATAGGGAAGCTCTACCCTTTAACCCCTGACGAAAAGAAAGCCACAGAAGACTTCCTGGAAGAAAACCTCGCCGCTGGGAAAATCCGTCCTTCCAATTCCCCCCAAGCCTCTCCCTTCTTCTTCGTCAAGAAGAAGGACGGGAAACTCCGCCCCTGTCAGGACTACCGATATCTCAACGAACATACCATCCGTGACGCCTATCCGCTCCCCCTCATCACTGATCTCCTCGATAAACTCAAAGGGGCCCGCGTTTTCACCAAGTTCGACGTTCGATGGGGATATAATAACGTCCGAATCAAAGACGGACACCAATGGAAGGGAGCGTTCCTTACGCATAAAGGACTCTTCAAACCCTTGGTCATGTTCTTCGGAATGACCAATTCCCCCGCTATGTTCCAACGATTCATGAATGATTCCTTCCGCGACATGATCGCTGAAGGATGGCTCGTTATCTACATGGATGACCTCCTCATTTTCTCTCCCGATGACGCCACCCACACAGAACGAACCCGCCGCGTTCTCCAACGAATGACGGAACTCGACCTCCATCTTAAACTAGAAAAATGCGCCTTTGCCGTCTCCGAAGTTGAATATCTCGGAATGATTGTCAAAGAGGGACAGCTGGCCATGGACCCTGTCAAGTTAGACAGGATCGCCAATTGGCCGACTCCAAAAAAAGTCAAAGATGTCCGCTCATTCCTTGGCTTCGCCAATTTTTACAGAAGATTCATCCCCGGATACTCAGACATTGCCCGTCCCCTCATCGACCTTACCAAGAAAACGCAACCCTGGGATTGGAACCCCGTTCGACAGGGCGCCTTTGACCAACTCAAAGCACTATTTACACGCAAACCCGTCCTCTTTATGCCCGACGTCACCCGCCCCTTTGCCATCGCCACTGACGCCTCCAAATACGCCTCGGGAGGAATCCTCCTCCAAACCGACTCAAACGGGGATTGGCACCCTTGTTCTTACCTCTCCCAGACATTCGCTCCTGCCGAACGCAATTATGACATCCACGACCGTGAACTTCTTGCTGTCCTCCGCGGTTTCAAAGCCTGGCGACATTATCTTCATGGATCCCCTTTCCCAGTCACGGTCTTCACTGACCACAAAAATCTTACATACTTCCGACGTCCCCACGATCTCAACCGGCGCCAGGCGCGGTGGATGTTGGATCTCGCAGATTTTGATTATAAAATCACCCATGTCCCTGGCACTCACCTCGCCGGACCCGACGCGCTTTCCCGCCGCCCGGACCTCCTTCCCCACATTGATAATGACAACACCGGTGTCACACTCCTCCCTGACTCCCTCTTCGTCAGGATCATCGACTCTGCTCTCTCGTCCGTCATCTCCTCCACATCCGCTTCCGACGACCTCGTCCTCCACAAACTTCAGGAGATTAACGGTCACATTCCCCCTGCTGCCCGCTCACGCCTCTCGGACTGGCAATACCGCGACGGGGTCCTCCTCTATCAGGACTGCGTCTACGTCCCCGATGATCAATCCCTCCGCCGCTCTATCATCGCCCGCTACCACGATCACGCCTCTGCTGGTCACCCCGGGTTCCTCAAAACCCGCCAGCTCGTTACCACCGACTTCTGGTGGCCCGGCCTTGCCTCCTTTGTCCGCTCCTACGTCGACGGCTGTGCCGTCTGCCAGCAAAACAAAGTTAACACCCATCTGTCTTCCCCTCCGCTTACCCCGATTCCCTCTTCCTGCTCCCGCCCCTTCCAACAGCTCTCTTGTGATCTCATTACCGACCTCCCCCTCTCGGGGGGGTTTGACAGTCTTTTGGTCGTGGTGGACCACGGCCTTACTAAGGGGGTAATTCTTTGCCCTACGAAGAAAACCGTCACCGCTGAAGGAGTCGCATATCTCTTTTTCCATAAAGTATATAAACGCTTCGGCCTCTACGACAAAGTTATCTCTGATCGAGGCCCTCAATTCGCCTCCTCCTTTGCCAAGGAACTAGGACGCCTCCTCGGCTACGACCTCTCCCTCTCCACAGCGTACCACCCGCAGACCGACGGCGAAACCGAGCGCGTAAACCAGGAAATCGAGACTTACCTCCGAATTTACTGCGGAAATCTCCCCTCCTCATGGTCCGATCATATCTCCCACGCCGAATTCACCCATAACCATCGACCCCACTCCGTCACCGGCAAATCCCCGTTTCTTCTCATGATGGGCTATGAACCCCGGGCTCTTCCTTCGGTTATCGCCGAAACCAAGATTCCTGCCGTCGAGGAACGACTTAAAAACTTATCTGCGTTACGAGACGAAGCCCTAGCCGCCCATGAACTAGCCCGCCAAAATATGGCCGCTCGATCCCGCTCAACATTCAAACCCTTCGCCAAAGGAGACAAAGTCTGGTTAGAAGCACGGAATCTGAAGAGATCCGTACTAGACCCAAAGTTCGCCGCAAAACGGGAAGGACCCTTTACGATCGAAGAAGTCCTATCCCCGGTCACCTACCGCCTCCGACTCCCACGAACGTGGAAAATTCACAACACGTTCCACGCTTCCCTCTTATCGCCCTATCGCAAAAACCTCGTACACGGACCGAACTTCCCTACACCGCCTCCGGACCTTGTCGAAGGACAAGAAGAATACGAAATAGAAGCCATCCTACGGCATCGTGGTATGCCGTCGTCCCGTCAGTACCTGATCCGATGGAAAGGGTACTCCGCCGAAGAAGATTCCTGGGAACCAGAGCGGAACTTAAAACATTCGTCGGAGATACTCGACGATTATAAAAGACGACACCCCACCGCCTTCTCTCTTTCACCCAAACGCCCATCACGCCGCAAAACAACGCATTCCACCTCCTCGTAATGGCCATTGAGTTCTCCACTATTGATGCCTCCGCCGCACCCGCCGCCACGAACCCCAACTCCGTCCGTCTTCCCACTACCGACCCCGGGAGGGTCTCTCCTACTCTCCCCGCCGCCCCACAACCTGTCAACTTCGCCACTCTTGTTGGTGGTGTTCCCGCCTCCCACGTCTCCCCAGTCTCTGGCCGGATCCAGACCTCTTCATCGTTTACCCCTCCGCCCCATAGGGAACCTTCTCCCAGACCTCCTTCCTTCTTAGGGATTCATCACCCTGCTCTTGTTCGCGCACCTAGCTCCGACTCCCTGGAGGTCCACTCGGGTTGGGACACCCAGGTCCCCCTCGACGTTTCCGGACATCGTCACACCAACCGTCTCAGAGAGGAGAGGTTTACCGATGAGGAATACGTTCGCTTTCACATGTTTTTATCTGACGATCGTCTTCGCGTACCCATCAGTGTTTACGCCACAGAGGGTTCCCCCCTCTACACTTGGTTCGACACGGCTATGCAGTTAAACCGCATCGCCTCCTTTATCTCCGGGTCTGGACCCGTATTCCCTCACACCACGCTTGGCCGGACCATGATGGACTACATCTATCGTGCGCGCCATTCCCTCTACTCCCATGGGTTCCAGTCGGGGTACGACACCTTCCTCCTAGACGTTGACAACCACTTCCGAGACCTAGCCGCCGCTGGTCGAGGACTTGGTGATGTTACACTCAGGGATGGGTCGCCCATCCACAGACAAACCCTTGACGACTGGTGGACTGGTCGTAACGGCAGAGACCGTATTTACATTGGACACCCTCGCTTTAATCAACGATGCTTCACTTGCCACTGCCTTGGCCACACCCAGTTATCCTGCCAGCAGTACGTATGTCGGGGCTGCAATCGTCACGCCCCTGGCCATTCGTTCGCACGTTGCCCAGGTCCCTCTCGCTCTCTCGCCTCACGTATCTCGTCCTCCACCACCCCGCGCGCCACCCCATCCTCCCGTCCCCGTCGACCCCAAGCCGCATTCCGGAATGGACAAATCGTCCAGTGAACCAATACCCCCCGTCGAACTTCACGCCATTCCTCTTCCTCTTCCCAGCAATCCTACCACCCCGCACCCTCTTCCCCCACCGAGGGATTCTCCGTGGAAGACCAAGATGAATTGGATGACGTTGGGTATGCAAACGTCACCGGTTCCCCGGGACCCGCCTTTCGGGAATTGTAAGAAGTCCTCGCCGTAGCTTCGGAGTTACTAAGGGGGTAATGTTACGATTCGCTGCAGGGTCTATTCTTTTTCTTTACTTAACATTACGGACTGACACTCGTTTCTCTTCTCACGCTTAACTCACCATATTCCATGTCGTTCTACGACATTCCATATCTCTCGTAAGCGTGCTTATCCCTCATTGCGCAGATACTCCCTCTTCTTCCGCTCTTCTCACGCCGTGTGCGCCGGCCCTTATCTCTCCCTTCTTTGCGTGGGTTTTGCTATTGACTTCTGCTCTTCTCACGCCGTTTACCACGCCGGCCCTTAACATTGTGACGCGTTACCGTCACGCCTCTACTTCACTATTTAAACCCTTCAACAGGGCGCTTTATGTCTTTTCCCTAACCTAGTTCTACCTACGGCTTGCGCCTAGATAGCCCTAGCAATCTACCTTGTGTCTTCGTTCTACACTTGAGTGAACGCTTCGCACATCGGGCGTTCCCCACGTCTAAGTGTGTCTTGCCTCGAACCCTTGATCCTATTGCCAGTGTGGCGTAGGCTACCCTTGACTATCTTGCCTCTCGCTTGATAGACCTCGACCGGCAACCCCACGGCCGCTACCCTGGACGAATATTCTCAATCGTCATCACTGTCCCCCTCGACCCTAGGCCTCGTAGGTCTACGCACGACCAAACCCAAGGGCCATGCGTAACAAAAGAACTAGGTTAACCTCACTTGACGTGCACTACTACGTACGCCCACCATTTCACGCCACACCCAAACCACAGATTCTCGTTGGAACCCCCGAGAACCCCTTCGAACCCACCACTCAGACTCGTCGGACACTCCTGACGACCCCAACCCAGACGCCTGGGAAGAAGACCCCGACAAACCCCTCCTCGACTCTGAAGAAGAAGACGCAACTCGCGATCTTTCTCACCACCTGACTGCCTCGTTGCAAATACCTCGTCCACCCACACCACCGTCCCCCACCCCTCGACGCCAAACCGGCCATATCTTTCCCCCGATCCCACCGATGTCTAACAAACCCGTCGAACTCCGTATCGGAACCCCAGAAAAGTACGATGGCGACTACAGAACGGCCAAACAATGGCTCGACTCTGTCGTTTTCTACTTGAACGTCAACTCTGACGTTTACAACACCGCCCCAAAACAGATAGCCTTTGCGCTGTCATACATGACCAAGGGACCCGCACTTACGTGGGCCAACACCTTCCGCGCCTCAAAGATCGCCTCGGATGGATCCATCTCAATGGGTTCCTAGGACAACTTCCGTGACGAATACCTAAAAGCGTTCAAACATTATGACACCACCGGAAATGCCATCGCCTGGCTCACCACCACTCGCATGACCGCCACGAAGGGAGGTGGATATTCCCCCTCTCTTACCGAATACAACGCCCAATTCCAGAACCATTACGCCATCGCAGGCATCACTGACCACAACGTCCTAATCGGCTATTATTCGGCTGCTATCCTGGAAGCTCTCATGCGCCGCATCCTGGCCATGGAAACAGTCCCCACCACCATCGACTCTTGGCTTAAGAAAGCCGTAACCTTCCAAACCCACATGGACCGCGCAAAAGAAATCGCCGCACGTCACAAGACCCCTACCCGCACTACTTACCATCAGTACTCCACCCCCACCCCCGCTAAAGACCCCAACACAATGGACGTAGACGTTGTTCGACTTGCTAAACTTACCTCCGAAGAACGGAAGAGATGTATCAAAGAAGGACGCTGTTTCCATTGCAGACAGAAAGGACATATGTCGTCCAAATGTCCCGGCCTTCCCAACTCTCCGAAGCCGAAGAAAACGGTTCAAAAGGTCGAAGAAAGCGACAAAGACATTCCTTCGCTGGCTAAGATCGAGGAGGACGATGAAGACAATAACGACAACGAGACTATAGCTCGAGTCGTCGCGGATTTTTAGAAAGGAAGACTGCCTCGACGTCAGCCCCTTCCTCATTTACGTGTGCCCCCGTATTAGTATCTCAGTCTAAGAAATCTATGCGCATCCCTCTCCAGCTCATAGATCCTTCGCACACATTGAAAACCATCGACACCCATGCACTCATCGACAGCAGGGCAGATATAAACTGCCTTGACTGGGGCTTTGCCCGAAAAAATCGACTCCCCCTTGAACGACTTCTGAAACCCATCGCTGTACGAAACGTAGATCAAACCCTGAACGCAAAGGGAGCAATACGCTTCACCTCCCTCCTTTTCATCAATATTGAAGGAGTAGCTCAACAAGTTCGTTTCCACGTAATGCACTGTGGAAATGAAAACGTAATCCTCGGATCCCCCTGGCTTCGTGCAACCAACCCGGCAATCGACTGGATCAAGCGAACCATTTCCATCCAAGAAAAACTCGACGAGTCCGCCGCCCTTTATCATTCCTTCGCCAAAGACACCCAACGACACAACGACCACCTTCCTAAGCAAAAAACTGCTCCCCCACTTCGACATACCCTTGTAGAAACCGTTTCAAACCACGCCCTCTCCATCTTCCTGGACCTTCCCGACGGCGGACATTACGTCAACTCCGCCTTACATCACTACGCTTGCCAGCAAATCACTCGCACCGGATCCAGGTACCACCGGACTCACCCGAAACTTGTGGCAAGAATCACCACCGCCACCGAACTCGCCGCCGCAGCTGAGAAGGCGAAACCCAAGATTACCCTCCCAGACGCATACAAGGACTTCGCCGATGTCTTTAACAAGGAATCTGCCGACTCTCTTCCCCCGTCATGACCTTATGACCACGAAATCAACATCAAGGACTCTTTTGCCTCTAAAATAGGAAAACTATACCCTTTAACCCCTGAAGAGAAGAAGGCCACTGAAGATTTCCTTGAAGAAAACCTCGCCGCTGGAAAGATCCGCCCTTCGAACTCCCCTCAGGCCTCCCCTTTCTTTTTTGTCAAGAAGAAAGACGGAAAACTTCGCCCTTATCAAGACTATCGTTACCTCAACGAACATACCATCCGTGACGCTTACCCGCTCCCACTCATCACTGATCTCCTCGACAAACTTAAAGGAGCCCGCGTATTCACCAAGTTCGACGTTCGTTGGGGGTACAATAACGTCAGAATCAAAGATGGACACCAATGGAAGGGAGCCTTCCTTACCCATAAGGGACTCTTCGAACCCCTCGTTATGTTCTTTGGCATGACCAACTCCCCCGCCACGTTTCAACGATTTATGAACGACTCCTTCCGCGATATGATCGCGGAAGGATGGCTCGTCATCTATATGGACGATCTTCTCATCTTCTCTCCTGATGAATCCACTCACACCGAACGCACTCACCGCGTCCTCCAGCGAATGACCGAATTGGACCTGCATCTCAAGTTAGAAAAATGCACCTTTGCCGCCCCTGAGGTGGAATACCTCGGAATGATAGTCAAGAAAGGACAACTCGCCATGGACCCTGTCAAACTAGATGGAATCGCCAAATGGCCAACCCCAAAGAAAGTCAAAGACGTCCGCTCGTTCCTTGGCTTTGCCAATTTTTACAGACGATTTATCCCTGGTTATTCGGACATAGCTCGCCCCCTCATAGACCTCACCAAGAAGACGCAACCCTGGGATTGGAATCCCGCACGACAGGGTGCCTTTGACCAACTCAAGGCACTCTTTACACAGAAACCCGTCCTCTTTATGCCCGACGTGACCCGCCCCTTCGCCATCACCACCGACGCCTCCAAATACGCCTCCGGAGGGATTCTTCTCCAAACGGATTCGAACGGGGATTGGCACCCGTGTTCCTATCTCTCCCAGACATTCGCTCCCGCTGAGCGCAACTATGACATCCATGATTGCGAACTCCTTGCTGTCCTCCGCGGCTTCAAAGCCTGGTGACATTATCTTCATGGATCCCCTTTCCCTGTTACGGTCTTCACTGACCACAAAAACCTTACTTACTTCCGCCGTCCCCATGATCTCAACCGGCGCCAGGCTTGATGGATGCTTGATCTCGTCGATTTTGACTACAAAATCACTCACGTCCCTGGCCCCCACCTCGCCGGACCGGACACGCTCTCCCGCCGCCCGGATCTTCTTCCCCCCATTGACAACGACAACACCGGCGTTACGCTACTCCCTGACTCCCTCTTTGTCAGAATCATTGACTCCGCTCTCTCCTCCGTCATCTCCTCCGCCTCCGCTTCCAACGACCTCGTCCTCCACAAACTTCAGGAGATTGAGGGTCGTATTCCCCCAGCCGCCCGGTCCCGCCTCTCGGATTGGCAATATCGCGACGGTGTGCTCCTCTATCAAGATCGCGTCTATGTCCCCGATGACCAACCTCTTCGCCGCTCCATTGTCGCCCGTTGCCACGACCACGCCTCTGCAGGACATCCCAGGTTCCTCAAAACCCGACTGCTCGTCGCCGCCGATTTCTGGTGGCCCGGCCTTGCCACCTTTGTCCGCTCCTACGTCGATGGCTGCGCCGTTTGCCAGCAGAACAAAGCAAACACGCATCCGTCTTCCCCTCCGCTCCTCCCGATTCCCTCTTCCTGCTCACGCCCTTTCCAACAAATCTCCTGCGACCTTATTACCGACCTCCCTCTTTCGGGGGGGTTTGACAGCCTTTTGGTCGTGGTGGACCACGGCCTTACTAAGGGGGTAATTCTTTGCCCTACGAAGAAAACCGTCACTGCTGAAGGAATCGCTTATCTCTTTTTCCACAAAGTCTACAAACGATTCGGCCTCTATGACAAAGTCATCTCAGATTGGGGCCCACAGTTCGCCTCCTCCTTCGCCAAGGAACTAGGACACCTCCTGGGCTATGACCTCTCCCTTTCCACCGCGTACCACCCTCAGACCGACGGCGAAACCGAGCGAGTGAACCAAGAACTTGAAACATATCTCCGAATCTACTGTGGAAATCTCCCCTCCTCATGGTCCGATCATATCTCCCATGCCGAATTCACCCACAATCACCGACCACATTCCGTCACCGGCAAATCCCCGTTTCTTCTCATGATGGGCTATGAACCCCGGGCCCTTCCCTCCGTTATCACTGAGACCAAGATCCCTGCCATCGAAGAACGACTCAGGAATTTATCTGCACTACGAGAAGAAGCCCTAGCCGCTCACGAATTAGCCCGCCAAACCATGGCCACCCGATCCCACTCCACATTTAAACCCTTCGCCAAGGGAGATAAAGTCTGGTTAGAAGCACGGAATCTGAAGAGATCCGTACAAGACCCAAAGTTCGCCGCAAAACGCGAAGGACCCTTTATGATCACAGAAGTCCTATCCCCTGTCACCTATCGCCTCCGACTCCCATGAACGTGGAAAATTCATAACACGTTTCACGCTTCTCTCCTATCGCCCTATCGCGAAAACCTCATACACGGACCGAACTTCCCCACACCGCCTCCGGATCTCGTCGAAGGACAAGAGGAATATGAAA
>JBBPTX010000746.1:1193-16863 GCA_038094595.1 Pulveroboletus aff. annulatus | reverse complement strand
CTACCTTCACTCTTTCACCCTTCCATTCTTTCATATGTATACCACACCTTAGCCAGCATGTACACTGCCCTGCTCCACACATACGTCATACCCTTTACCATACCCTTCGCCCAGCTGACTTAGAACTCTTGTATCTCCTATTGTACTACTAGTATAAATATACAGAACACTTGGGGATACTTCCCTAAGTTGTTCCACCTGTTTACCTCCTACTCTTGCCCAAGAAGATCTAGCCCTTCTTATGAATGTAACGTCACAGCAAGCCGATTGCCTCATCTATCTCCTTGATATCTGAGCAACTTCGAGAGTTCATCCTTACGCTTCCCAATCTATCTTATTCATCTCCCCTAGACTGATTAGATATCTTGTCTCGCTCCTTGTATAGATAAGATTTCGTTCAGCCTCCCTCACTTCAGTCATACGAAGAGAGTAGTCGCTTCAAGGTCGGGTTTACCCCTAGATAAGATAAAAGAGTGTCTGTATGCACAAGTAAAGGTGAAAAAATAAATAGGGCTGTAACAAGAGCTGTGGTGAATCGTTCTTTTAATTTATCAAAAGCATCTTGTTGTTGTAATTCCCACTTCCAAGAGATGTCTTTCTTTAGGAGGTCGTTCAGAGGCCTAGCGACTTGTGCATATCCTTCAATGAAGCGACAATAGTAGTTGGCAAGACCAAGAAAGCTTCACACCCCTTTTACGTTGGTAGGTGCTGGCCAATCTAAGATGGCATCAACTTTCTTGTGATCCATCTTGATCCCATCTTGTCCTATGACCATCCCCAAATAATCGACTTCTTTTTTGAAGAAGTGACATTTCTCTGGTTTGACGAAGAGATCATTCTCTTCTAGACGCTTTAATACTTTCTTGACTATTTCTGCATGCTCCTGTTCATTGTCTGTTTTGGTAAATATTATGACATCATTGATGTAGACTACTATGACATCTTCCATGTCTGCAAATAACTCATTCATCATGGTTTGGAAGGTAGCTGGGAAGTTGCATAGCCCAAAGAACATAACTAGAGATTTGAAGGTTCCTTTATGCGTGACGAAGGCTGCTTTCCATTCGTCGCCTTCCTTGATGTGTACATTATTGTATCCCCATCTGAGATCCAATGTAGTAAATAACTTGACTCCCTTTAATCAATCTATGAGTTGTGAAATAAGAGGGAGGGGATAATTATTTTGCACTGTTTGCGAATTTAGATAGCAATAATCTTGGACCATACGCTTCCTTCCATCTTTCTTTGGCATAAAGAAGACTGGTGATATCTAAGGGGATTTAGAAGGTCTTATATATCCTTTCGAAGATTGATCTTCTAGCCAATCTGATACTTCCTTCTGTTCATCTGCACTTAATGGTATTAGTCTTCCCTTCTTTGGTTGAAAGTCTTCTTTAAGATCTATGGCATGATCCCAAGATTTTCATGTAGGCATTCTGGTAGATGCCTTCTCTTCGAATACTTTAAGATGCTTGTGATAGCATTCTGGCACGAGTTCAGCAGCAGACTTCTTTTGATCCATAAGGGATTTAAGCTTTTCGTCCACTGCTTGTCCTATTCTAATATTTCGTTCTTGTTTTTCCTTTTGTTCTTTTTCCAATGTTTTGATTGTTTCATAGATTTTATATTGAGCTTCTAGCTCTTTCTTTTCTAACAGCCTGAGATAGACACTTTTATCTCTAAGCTTCCAACATTCTTTTCCACAACTTTTTAATTTAATTTCCCCAGTTTTCCAATTGATGTCTGGGTTATGTTTCTTTAACCAAGAATAGCTGATTACCATCTGGTTCTTTTCTAGACTGGTAACTTCTGCTTCGACTATTTCTTGATGTCCTTTGTAATCTAATAGAAGGGAGGCAATGTGTGTGATCTTGCTTGCCTCGTTCTGTGTTCCATCTACATTATAGACAATAAGGGGTTGCGCAAGTTGCCTGAGTGGGAGAGCATGTTGCACTGCAAATACGTTATCTACAAAGACGCAGTTTGTGCCTGAGTCCAAGAGTGCTGATACTGAAATGAAACTTTGGTCAGTGTTTTTGGGTTTTACCTTTATCTTCATTTT
Source organism: Pulveroboletus aff. annulatus (assembly GCA_038094595.1). NCBI lineage: Eukaryota > Fungi > Basidiomycota > Agaricomycetes > Boletales > Boletaceae > Pulveroboletus > Pulveroboletus aff. annulatus. The sequence goes on along the minus strand of JBBPTX010000746.1, from coordinate 14,801 downwards.
TAGTTCATTATCAATTTTGAGCGATCTGCAAAAGATTCCTTCGTCTGGGATTTGATCTGCAGGGGAGATCGAAGGATTAGCTTTCTTAGAAGGGGAATTAAGCATCAGTATGACACCCTGGCCGAGCCTCCAAGAAGACTCCTCTATCAGCAAGGAAGAAGTTATAATAGCGGAAGGCGCTGCTTCTGTATCGTAAACATGTAAACTAGAGAAATGATTGTCTGTTGGAAAGTGTACCTGCTTATGCTTACCTTTGCCTAGATTAGACCCAGTTCCTGAATCTAGGCTCTGCCTTTTGCCGACTTTTTATTTTCGGTGTCTTCGACGTCCCTGAAGAACGCCCTTGCTTCTTTGAATGACATGCCCCTTATTGCTGCCATGGGGTCACATCCCTTTCCTTTTTTGGCTTGTGTGCCAGGTGTGTAGATGTGTTCAGTGCTTTTAACATCATCCGAAGACATTGTTCATACCTGCCTGCATCGGCAGTCTTTCTTATGACTATTAGACCATCCACAGAGTTCACACTTAGTGTTACAGTCCAACTTTTCGCCCTTGTTCTCTTGAACGCCGTCGGCCCGCAACAGTTCGCACGCTTCCTCGTGCTCCCCTGTGCGTATCTATAGATCTTACCAGATAAGATCCGAGAGCCACTATGCTGTACAGACATGCGGTATACGCACTCCTTTAATCACCGTCTCTCCCACGGTAATGTCCGCGTGCTTCCATTCCTTCATACACGCATACGCCTCATTCCTTTAATTACCGTGTGTTCTGGACCCTTATCTCTTATCACTGACATCATGCCCTCTACCCCGATGCTTCCTATTCCCATGACGTCATATCCGTATATAGTAGTCACTGCCACCACTGTAGAGTATATAAGAGCTGAGCCCTGTACCATATACTCTCCAGTTTAATTCACCTTTGATCACCTCGCCCGAGTAACCAGCTCGCTGTTAACAATTGGTGCTTCTTCGCATTCACCCCTAGCTAACGCTAGCATCTCTCCCCTCTCTCCGCGAGTCCCTTTGTTGTTGTTGTTGTTGTTCCTCATTCACCGACCCCCACTACTGCCTAACGACATACTTGGGTTCATTTCACTTAGTGGAAGGCTTCTTGCATTGTTTTGCGAAGTGCCCAGTTTCTCCGCAGTTGTAGCAGGACTTGGCTCCTTTCTGAGCTGCTGATATATCCATTGCGTTGGGGTCTTTACTTGGTTTGGGTCCAAATCTGAATTGCGTTTGTCCCCTGATCAGATCTAGACTTTCGAGACAATGCCCTACATCTCGAAGGGTTTGCATTGTTTCATAAACTGTTGTCTTCCTTAGATTGTTTTTCCAAACATAATCCATGATATATCTTTTCACGTTTTGTTCTAGGAGGTATACTCCGTGCGGATCTCCTAGTTCGGCCTTTTCATATTCAGCATACCATTTGACAAGGAAGTCATCTATGGCTTGCATGTTTCCTTGTTTTATTTTGTTGATCTTCTTAGTTGCCCTGTCTTTTATGTTGCTTCCTCAGAACAGATCTCTGAGTTCTGTTTCTAGATCATTCCAGCTGTATCCTTGATTGGTGTATAATCTTTGTAACCTTAGCTGTGCAAAGAGTCCTGCCCTTGGCCTCTTTAGCCTTGATAAGACAGCTAATATTGCATCTCCGTTTTGTGGTGTGATGGCATGTTGATTGATTTGTATCCACACTTGTATCTTTGCCCACCACTTGTCGAATTTGGCAAATGATCCATCAAAGTCTCCTGGATCTGCAAAGACCTCTACTTTCCTTGATAATGTGCCCCCTCTTGGTGCGACTGCTGGTACTGGCTGGACTGGGGGTGGTGCTGGTGGTGCTTGGGGAGCAAGGTTCTGTATCATTGCTTCAATTCAGCCTTCAAATATGGAAAGACTCAAATAATGTCAACATAATAATCTGCAGCCAAGTGGAGCTGCCCAGCTGGCCGGCCGTGATGATTAGTGAACAACTTGAAGTGGCCAAGGAACCAGCCAGTATCATTTTTCTGCCAAGCAACCAGATTTGCTTGTTATTCATTAACGTTTATTGGCCAGAGGCTTCTATGATATGTAGCTCCATACTATGTATCAGAGGGAGGTGTCGGAGTTACCAAAATTCAGTCTCTGAAAATGTTAGCCACGGCTGCACAGTGGAAGACTTCAAGGTGAACTTACATATCATAGTAGCCTCTGGCCAATATCGCAGATAAAGAGATGTTGAGCATCATTAGAGTGCTTGAGTAATGGCGCCATTATCTAGAAGGAATGGAACTGAAGCGACTACTCTCTATGTTCTTTGTAGTGAGGGAGCTGAACTAGATAATCTATCTGTTAAGGAGCGAGACAGATGATCTGATCAGTCAAGGGTGACAGATAAGATGAGATGGGGAGCATATGGAGGATCTCTCAAGTTGCTCTGAGTATTCAGATGAATAGGAAGAGGTGACCTTGCTGTGATGTTATGTTCACAGGTGGAGCTGGATCTGACTTGGGCAAGAGAATAGGAGATATCAAGGTGGAACAACTTAGGGAAGTATCCCCAAGTGTTCCTTGTATTTATACACTATGGTACAGTAGGAGATACAATATTCTAAGTCAGCTGGGTAGAGGGTAGAGGTAAAGGGTATGATGTAAGAGTGGAGCAGGGCAGTGTACATGCTGGCTAATGTGAGGCAAATATGAAAGGAATGGAAGTGTGATAGTGAAAGGATAGGTCTAGAGCAAGGTGATTAAAGTAATGCATATGAGGTGAGGCGCCTAGACCAGTGATGTCATGATGACATCATATCTTATCTAATCAGTAAGAAAGGTGAAGGAATAGTGAAGGGAGTGATCTTAGATAAGATCATGGGAAGATAAGATTAGATAATGAGAAAAATGCGAAAATGTTAGTAGCACGAAATCAATTTGTAACAGGAACATCCATTCGAAGTATGGAATGATCACGCAAACCTTCAATATTTCATAAAAGCGCAAGACCTATCTAGAAGACAAGCTAGATGGGCGCAATATTTATCCAGATTTAACTATACCTTTATATACAAACCAGGATCGTCCAATGTGAAAGCAGATGCTCTCTCTAGAAGAGAAGATCATACCGAAGGAATAGATGATGATAACAAAGACATAACTATGATATCCCCAGAGTGGATAAGGACAACATCATCCAAAGTCACAATCTATGATGAAGAGGCACAGCTACATCAAGACATATTTAACCAAACGTGTCTCTTGACAGAGATGGAAATACAGAAATTATGTAAAGAACACAAAGTATGCAAAGAAGCTAACAGGCTTCTTTACCAAGAAGGAAAATGGTTATACGTTCCAGCCAAAAACAAAGATAACGAAGATTTAAGAATCAAGACCCTTAAATTATGTCATGACTCACCTATGGCCGGTCATCCTGGAAGTGAAAAGACTATTGATCTAGTCTTATGTCATTATTGATGGCCTGGTGTCACAACTCAGATCAAAGACTATGTATCTCATTGTGATCGATGCGCATGAATGAAACCATCCAACCAGCCTAGCTCTGGTTTATTACAACCCTTAGAAGTCCCTAGCAGTCCCTGGCAGGACATATCTGTTGATTTTGTCATCGATCTGCCAGGAAGTAACAGATCAGACAGCATCTTAGTTGCTGTAGATCGCTTCTTGAAAGAAGTGGTGCTTATCCCCTGTTGCAAGACAACATCTGCCATTGAGACAGCAAGTCTCTACCTCCACCACATCTTCAAGCACCATGGAATTCCTTTATCTATTGTGTCTGATCGAGGACCACAGTTCGCTTCACAAGTCATGGCAGAGCTATGCAAGAAGCTTAATATAAAACAATGATTATCTACTGCACATCACCCACAGACAGATGGTCAAACAGAAAGGATGATCAGGGATGTGCAGCAGTATCTAAGAATATTCTGTGCAGAGCACCAAGGTGAATGGGCACAGTGGTTACCCATTGCACAATTCAGTTATAACTCTAAGAGGCAAGCCTCAACGAAGAAGTCTCCATTCGAGGTCACTCGTTCCTACACTCCATGCATGGGAATAGAACCTATTGCATCATCTTCCAAGGCACCAGCTGCCGACGAATTCCTATCTACCTTACATGACGTGATGGAGCAAACTAAATTAAATCTGGAACAAGCTCAGCTGTGTATGAAGGCACAAGCTGATAAACATAGAAAGGAGACTCCTCCCTATAATGTTGGAGATAAAGTGTGGCTATTCACAGATAACTTAAAGTTGCCATGTGCAAGTCGCAAGCTAACAGAACGATGGTTAGGGCCATATGACATCATCATACTAGTTGGGGATAATGCAGTAACCCTTCGTCTGCCATCTTCTATGCAAATCCACCCAACTGTTAACATATCACGGGTTAAGCCTTATAAAGAAAGGCTTCAGGGACAACCTATCATCGCTCCTGGCCCTATACAGGTAACCGAGGACTGAGATAACTTATATGAAGTAGAAAGGATCATCGCTAGCAGATTCAAAGGTCGTCGCCTTGAATACCTAGTCCATTGGCTAGGCTATGATAAGACAGATTGAACTTGGGAACCAGAAGATCATCTTCTACTGGGTGCGCTTGATGCCATTGGCGATTTCCATAGAGAGTATCCTTCTGCACCTCAAAGGCTGCGGATGTCTCATTTGGTATTTATATAATGCTTTAATGAACACGAAGATCTCACTCTTCCATCGACACACCCTTTTGATTGCCTGGAAGTTGATCCTTAGACAGGAGGTAGTGTTACAGCTATATATTTTTCATCTTTACCTTGCACATATGGATGCCTCCTTTATCTTATCAAGGGAAAATCCAACTTAGACACTGTGCTAGACACAGGGGATCTATGGGCCCTTCCAGATCAATAGGCTTCACTTTCACTCCATCACTTTTGCCCCATTGATCACAATATGTATTTAATACATCGTGATCATCACAGACCTCACATCAGTCACCTCGTCACTGTGATGTGATCTCTTATCTTTAATTACTGTTGACATCTTCCATTCTACCCACCTGCAGCAGATCAACAGCTGGTAACCTCATGTACTTATTAATCTCCGTTACAGGCCGACTCCTCATGTCGATCATGTTGGGCCTAGGGGATGGACTAATGTAGATACATATCTAGATCAGTACACAACATGTATCTACACGTAGAATAGTATATAAAACAAGACTGGACGGAGCTCAGTCTCCAGTCTAGTTCTCTTGTTCCCTGCCTACAAAGATCCCCTCTTAAAATAGTCATTCCACTCGACGTTTAGAAATAGTGATTGCCCTGCAAGATTGTAGTCGCAACAGGTAGAACTAAGCTAAGGAAAAGAGACAAGAGATCCTGTTGAAGAGTTTATATAGTGGGATGGATGCATGACAGTTACATGTCACAGTGATTAAGGGCTGGTGTGGAAAGCCGTGGTAGAAGTGGAGAGAACAATAAAGAATCCACACGTGAGAGAGAAATGTTAAGTGCCGGCGTGGACAGTGTGAGAAGAGCAGAAGAAAGAGAGTATCTGCGCAGTGAAGGATAAGCACACTTACGAGATGTATGGAATGTCATGGAACGACATGGAAGGTTGTGAGTTAAGTGTGAGAAAGTAAATGATTAGTCTGAAAGAGAGAGAAAAGAAAAAGTGTTCGTCCTGCAAGTGAGTTGTAACAGGTTCAAGGCACAATTTATGCTAAAACACATAGTTCCAAGTCATTGAGAGTTATTTCTGCTCAAGAGCTGAAGCACAATGGAATGATTTCATGGAGCACCAGTGGCTGGAAAAACAAGTGGGCAGATTGAAAAACCCCTAATCCAGAGTATTGGTCGACAGGTGTATGCAAGTCTATTGAATCTGTGCTGTGTAGGGAGAGGGTCAGATATTCCAGGCCCCTTATGAATGCACTACTAGGATATGTTTGGATACTGGAGGCAATGTACCTCAACATGTTTCAATTTTAGCATAATCTGACAGACGATGCACAGGTGCAATGGTGAACACAGTGGCTGGTGACACAAATGTAAGGTCAATCCCATTTACTGTGTCCACTGTCTGCTTTGAAGTCAGGGTGTCATTCCTAAGTACCTCAATGCACAAGTGAAGGGTGGATCCAGAAGTGATTGTGAAGGGGTTGCATATCTCCTAGCAGGGTGCTGGTGGAAAATTCTGAGTTTGTTGTCCGTTCAAGAGCTGCACTTAGTCAGATCTATCTGATTTCCCTTCTGTGCCCTCCAGACCTGGTGAACAGGATGTCCTGTGAAGAACAACAGTGGCACTACAGCATTGTGGGCATGCTGACAGTTTTAGAGCAGGTATGATATGACATATCTGCCACCATATGTAAGGAAGACATGTCAAAGATGACTATGCAAGACACATGCCATTGATGCCACTTGATGATGGACACTTGTATTGGTGTGTGAAGGTGAGTCTGTTCCATGGCATGATAAACCCCAAAAAAATCCAAAATACATAAATGCTGTGCATGTGACTTTTTGTGCGATATTTTGACTACAGCTGCACAATATTGACTATGACTATGCAATTAGTTGTATGATATTTTGACTATGGTTGCATGATACTTAAGTAGTAATACAAACGAATGTCAGAGGTATAGCTAGATGCTTTCCAATGGCACTCTTGCAGATGGGCGATACACTTGATCATGCCCTTGTGACAAGTGGATGGAGTATGCATGGGCTTGATGGTTTGCCATGGAGAACTGGCTGATCTAGCCCTTCTCACCATCTGAAAAGCTGATGAGAGTACTAGGGGCTTAGGGCATCAAGGTTGTGCCCCAGAAATCCCTTGGATGTGTGAAACTGGACCATTGAAATGATTGACGGTAAAGGTAGGATGGCTGGAGCAGTTGACTGCCCTGACCTTGAAGGATGAGTGGTTTCTCAAACACTTGCTGCTATCTTCTTGTGGAACCTGCAGGCTGTTAGATCCTATAAGAATCTGTATTACTCACTAAGTTACTAAGTAGAAAGAAAACTATGGTGTGATGTACCCATGATTAGGTAATTTGCTAAATGTGGAAAGATATTCCTACACTCCCCCTCAAGCATGAAGCCAGGGTGAAAATGCTTGCCTTGCAAGCAGACATGAAAGTAAGTAGGTAAAAGAAAATATCTATATAAATATTTCAGTGAATATGTTTCTTTGAGTTTGTAGGTAGCCTATTTGAGTTACATTGCAGTCTGCTTGTGGAACTTCCTAATTTAGTAAGTCATAGCTCATAGTAACTACTCTTGTCTCCTTAGCTTGATAGCATCAATATGCAGGTAAGTGGCCTCTTCTGATGGCTTTTACTGATGCTAATTGGTTGTATACAGTATGTACGAGGTGTTTGACATAGTCCCAAAGTGGCGTTCAGCCTTGGTAAGTGCTCAGGCCTGACTGACTCGTGTTACATGTGGCCCATGGGTATAGTTGTGTGTAGTTCTACAAATGCCTGAGGTCTAGTAGGGTCAAGGGTTTGGTCACAAATGTCAACTGTGACATGGGACCAGCCATGGGGTTGCTAGGTTGAGGGTACTGTCAGAGGATTTGATGGGTTGAAGGGGCCATACAAAGATGGATCAAGATAGCCTCTGCCTAGCTTGGCAAGAGGGTCAAGGGGTTAAGGGTTCAAGGACATGCAAAGGCTGGGGAGCTGAGTGTGAAGCATTCATTTAATGGTAGAATAAAGACATGAGAAGTCAAGGGTAGATTGCATAGAGCTTAACTAGGTGACAAGCTGTAGGACTAGGAACTAAAAGGAACTATGTCCCTATACTACTTGAGAAGCTAGATGGACTAGCAGACTAAGTATCATAAGACAAACACAAGACAAGATTGGTCTATGATGTTTGCAAAAAAGAGAAAGAGGACAAAAGGAGACCATACTCAGAGGGATGGTTAGTGAAGAGAGAAAAAGGGAGAGTTGGAACTAGCTCTTCCTATGAAAGCAAAGTATGGAGGTTCTTGGTAGTGCAAGAATGAAGGAAAAAGCTACAAATGAGATACGTACTAAGCATAGTCCATGGAACATGAGTGGAAAGTGGAGAAAAGAGGAAAAATCATAACATAACCCCCTTACTACATCAGAAGCCACTAGATTCCAAACAAAGGAGACTTCCAATTGGTGGGGAGTAGTGGGATGAGAGGGTATATCCCAGAAGAGGAGCTGGGTGATGTGTGGTGAGAGAGCAGATGGGTGAACTGTTGGAATTCATTTCCATATTTGGTAGATTACATAATCTACTTTTATCGTACCATTAGAGTAGTAGTCTCTTTTTCTTAGTAACTACCATAGCTCTATAGCTCTACAAGAGTGAGATGAACTAAGACAGTTTAAGCTGCAACCCTTTTGTAGAGTACTTCACAGTATTCTACATAAACGAGTGTTGTTAATGAAGGAGTGGACAAAAAGAGATGGTGAATGCTATTATGTCTACAAGTCTTTGTAGGTAACCACTTGGATATTATACATCGAGAGGAGGGTTTCTTAGGATACTACTTGTAGGAGATGATCAAGAGAGCTAGACTGGAGACTGAGCTCTGTCCAGTCTCACTTTACAGTATATACTGTCTATAGTGTAGATACATGTTGTGTATCAATCTAGATACATATCTACAGTACATATGTCCATCCCCTAGGCCCAACATGATCAACATGAGGAGTCAGTCTATAACAGAGATTAATAAGTACATGAGGTTACCAGCCATTGATCTGCTGCAGGTGGGTGGAATGGAAGGTGTCAACAGTAATTAAAGATAAGGGATCACATCACAGTGATGGAGGTGACTGATGTGAGGTCTGTGATGATCATGATGTATTAAATACATGCTATGATTTGTGGAATGAAAGGTAAAAGGCTGAAAGTGAAGCCCACAGATCTAGAAGGGCCCATAGATTCCCTGTGTCTGGTATAGTGTCAATGTTGGGTTTTCCCTCAATAAGATAGCAGAAGTATCCATATATGTAAGGTAGATATGAAAAATATATAGCTGTAACACTACCCCCCATCTAAGGATCAACTTCCAGGTGATCAAATGGGTATGTTAAAGGAAAAGTTAGATCTTCACATTTGTTGAAGCATTGTATAAAAGCCAAATGAGACATCCACAGCCTTTGAGGTGCAGAAGGATACTTCCTATGGAAATTGCTGATGGCATCAAGCACACTTGGTAGAAGATGATCTTCCGGTTCCCAAGTTCAATCTGTCTTATCATAGCCTAGCCAATGGACTAGGTATTCAAGGTGATGACCTTTGAATCTACTAGCGATGATCCTTTCTACTTCATATAAGTTATCTTGGTCCTCTGTTACCTATTGCATCTACAAGTCTTTGCAGGCAACCACTTGGAGACTAGGCATCAAGAGGAGTATTTCTTAAGAGACTACTTGTAGGAGAGGGTCAAGAGAACTAGACTAGAGACTGAGCTCCGTCCAGTCTTGCTTTATATACTATTCTATGTGTAGATATATGTTGTATATCGATCTAGATATGTATCTACATAAGTCCATCCCCTAGACCCATTATGTTTGACATGAGAAGTTGGTCTGTAACAGAGATTAATATATACATGAGTTTGCCAGCTGTTGATCTGCTGTGGATGGGTGAAATGGAAGGTATCAATGGTAATTAAAGATAAGGGATCACATCACAGTGATGGAGGTGACTGATGTGAGGTCTATGATGATCACGATGTATTAAATATGTGCTGTGATCTGTGGGATGAAAGGTGAAAGGCTGAAAGTGAAGCCCACAGATCTAGAAGGGCCCATAGATTCTCTGTGTCTGGCATAGTATCTAAGTCAGGTTTTCCCTTGATAAGATAAAGAAAGTGTCCATATGCACAAAGTAAAGGATGAAAAATATATGGCTGTAACACTATCCCCTGTCTAAGGATTGACTTCCAGGTGATCAAAAGGATGTGTTGATGGAAGAGTGAGATCTTTGCATTCGTAAAAGCATCGTATAAATGCTGAATGAGACATCTGCAGCCTTTAAGGTGCAGAAGGATGCTCTCTATGGAAATCACTGATGGTATCAAGTGCACCCAGTAGAAGATGATCTTCTGGTTCCCAAGTTTGATCTGTCTCATCATAGCCTAGCCAATGGACCAGGTATTCAAGGTGACAACCTTTGAATCTACTAGCGATAATCCTTTCTACTTCGTATAAATTATCTCAGTCCTCAATTACCAGTATAGGGCCAGGAGCAATAACAGGTTGTCCCTGAAGCCTTTCTTCATAAGTGTTACAATTCACTCACAGGACGAACACTTTCTCTCCTCTTTCCCTTTCAGACTAATCATTTACTTTCCCACGCTTAACTCATATCCTTCCAGGTCGTTCTACGACTTTCCATACCTCTCGTAAGAATGCTTGTCCTTCACCACGCAGGTACTCTTTTTCTTCTGTTCTTCTCACGCCAAATGCGCTGGCCCTTAACGTTTTCTTCTCATGCGTGACTTCTCTATTGTTATTTCTGTTTCTAATGCTGCTTCTCATGCCGGCCCTTAACCATTGTGATACGTAACTATCACACTTCCATTTTACTATATAAACCCTTCAACAGGGCCCTTTGTCTCTTCTCCTTAGCTTAGTTCTACCTATGGCTTGTCACCTAGTTAGTGCTAGCAATCCAATTGCCCTTACTCCTCAGTCTTCGTTCTACTATCAAGTGAACACTTCATGCTTGGCCCTCCTGCCTTTGCATGTCATTCTACCTTGAACCCTTGACCCGCTAGTCAAGCTAGACAGTGGTTACCTTCGACCTGTCAACACCCTTAATAGTACTCGTAACCAGTACCTGTTACAGTTATATATTTCAGTTATATATTTTTCACCTTTTCTTGCACATATGGATGCACTCCTTTATCTTATCAAGGGAGAACCTGACTTAGACACTATGCTAGTCACAGGGGATCTACGGGCCCTTCTAGATCTGTGGGCTTCACATTCACAACTTCACTTTCGCCCCACAGACCACAGTACATATTTAATCACCATGATCATCACAAACCTCACATCAGTCACCCCATCACTGTGATGTGATCCCTTATTTAATTACCATTGACATCTTCCATTCTACCCACCTGCAGTAGATCAATGGCTGGAAACCTCATGTACATATGTATGTATTAATCTCCATTACAAGCTGACTCCTCATGTCGATCATGTTGGGCCTAGGGGATGGACTTATGTAGATACATATCTAGATCGATACACAACAAGTATCTACGCATAGAATAGTATATAAAGCAAGACTGGACGGAGCTCAGTCTCCAGTCTAGTTCTCTTTGTTCACTCCTACAAGTTACCTTCTAAAGTTCTCTTTCAACATCTAAGTCTTCAAGTGGTTGCCTACAGTTCTTGTAGACGCAACAGTACCCCCACGGCTGGTCCTATGTCATCATATATATGAATGACTGACTTCCTCGATCCTACTAGGCGTTAGTAGGTCTATGTGCGACCTTACTCAAGGCCACGCGTAACAAAAGGACTAAGCTGCTTCCTTGTTCAGGTACTATCACATACGCTGCCCACCATAGCTTCTCACTGAAACACTTGAACCATTGATCCACATTGGAACCCTTGAGAACCTTTGCGTACCTCACACTCTGATTCCTCTGACATCCCTGACAATCCCAACCAAGCATATTGGGACAAAGACCCCAACGCGCCTTTACTAGATTCAGATGAAGAGCTTGCTACCTGTGACCTTGCCCATAGTTTCTCTGCTTCTGTGCAGATACCTCACCCCCAGACTTCCCTATCTCTGATACTCAGATGCCAAACTGGCCACATCTTTCCCCTGATCCCTCGTCCCCCATTGCCCACTATGACTATGAAACCCCTTGAACTTCGCATTGACACCCCAGAGCGATACGATGGTGATTACAAGATAGCCAAGCAATGGCTTGACTCAGTTGTCTTTTACCTCAACATTAATGCTGAGGTTTACACCACGGATCCTAAGCACATTGCCTTCACGCTCTCCTATATGACTAATGGCCCTGTACTCACCTGGGCTAATACCTTTCAAGCCTCAAATATCGCAGCAGATGGCTCGATTTCGATGGGCTTGTGGTCTGACTTCCATGATGCCTTTATCATGGCATTCAAACATCAAGACACCACTGGCAATGCGATTGCCTGGCTCACCACCACCTGCATGACCACCACCAAGAATGGAGGATACTCCCCTTTGCTCGCTGAGTACAATGCTCAGTTCCAGAACCACTATGCCATCGCCAGTATAGCCGATCACAATGTCCTCATTGGCTATTATTCGGCCATGATCCCCAAAGTCCTCATGCATTGCATCTTGGCCATGGAGAAGGTTCCCACCACTATCGACAACTGGCTGAAGAAGGCCATCACCTTCCAGATCCACATGGAGCATGCTAGAGAAATCGCCGCTCATCACAAAACACCTTCGCACCACATATATCATCAATACACCACCCCTACTCCCGCTAAAGACCCCAATGATATGGACATTGATGCCATCCACCTCCCCCGACTTACCCTGGCAGAATGAGAGCTATGTTGAAAGGAAGGAAGGTGCTTTCATTGCCGACAGAAAGGATACCAAGCTACTGCTTGCCCCATATTTACTTCAAACACCCCGAAGCTGAAGAAAGTCGTTCGGAAGGTCATAGAAGTAGAAGTTGAGGACAAAGAAGAAGTCCCTTGACTACAAGAGATAGATGATGAAAAAGATGACGAAGAACTGAAGGTGTCTCACGTCACCTTTACCTCTCAGGATTTTTGAAACAGGATGCTACCTTGATGTCAGTAGTTCCTCCTATTACGTGTGCACCTGTACTTGTATCCACATCCAAGAAATCGATGTGTATTCCCTTACAACTCATTGACCCTTTGCACACTATGAAAACCATTGACACTCGCGCTCTTATTGACAGTGGGGCAGACATTAACTGCCTCGACTGGGACTTTGCACGAAAACACCAACTCCCCCTCGACAAGCTCCCAACTCCTGTCCCTGTCAACAATGTTGATCAAATACCAAATGCCAAAGGAGCCATCCGCTACACCGCCTCTCTGTTTACCAACATCAATGGGATCACCCAACATGTGCACTTCCATGTTATGCATTGCAGGTCTGAGAACGTGATTCTTGGGACACCTTGATTACAACTCACAAACCCCTCCATTGACTGGTCATTGCAAACAATCAACATCCCTGAATTGGTAGATGAGTCTGCTTCCCTCTACCATATCCACATCACAGATCTCAAACGACACAATGATGCCCAACCTCGGGCATCCCCTTCAAAACCCCCACATCATGTCATGGTCGAAACTATCCCCAACCATGCCCTCTCTACATATCTCGACATGTTCGATGAAAACCTCTATGTCCGTCGCACATTAGGTCCTGTTCAGCAGCATTTCAGCTACTTCGGCTATCATAGATACTCAGTAGCTACAATATTTTTATTCGTGGGAATACAGCCACTACCAAACTAGACATAGCCACTTTTCCCATGTGTTACAACACACCAGCCACACAGCATAGCCGGTTTTCCCACACAGCCACAGCCTGTATCGCCCATAGATTGATACAGG
>JBBPTX010000745.1:0-16879 GCA_038094595.1 Pulveroboletus aff. annulatus | reverse complement strand
ACGACGTCTTCCATGTCTGCAAATAGTTCGTTCATCATAGTTTGGAAAGTGGCGGGAGAATTGCATAGTCCGAAGAACATAACTAAGGGTTCGAAAGTTCCCTTATGTGTGACGAAAGCTGCTTTCCATTCGTCACCTTCTTTGATGCGTACATTGTTATATCCCCATCTGAGATCCAACGTTGTAAATAGCTTTGCCCCTTTTAGTCGATCTACGAGTTGCGAAATGAGAGGAAGAGGATAGTTATTTCGCACTGTCTGCGAGTTTAGATAGCGATAGTCTTGTACCATGCGCTTTCGTCCATCTTTCTTTGGTACGAAGAAGACTGGTGACGTTTGAGGGGATTTTGAAGCTCTAATGTATCCTTTGGATGACTGGTCTTCTAGCCAATCCGATACTTCCTTTTGTTCATCCACGCTCAAGGGTATAAGTCTGCCCTTCTTAGGTTGAAAGTCTTCTTTAAGATCTATAGCATGATCCCAAGATTTTCGTGTAGGCATTCTGGTGGATGCTTTTTCTTCGAATACTTTAAGATACTCGTGATAGCATTCCGGTACGAGCTCTGCAGCTGACTTTTTCTGATCCATGAGAGATTTGAGCTTTTCGTCTACTGCTTGCCCTATTCTGATGTTTCGTTCTTGTTTTTCATTTTGTTCTTTTTCCAATATTTTTATCTTTTCGTAGACTTTGTATTGAGCTTCCTGCTCTTCTTTCTCTAAGAGTCTAAGATAGACGCTTTTGTCTCTAAGTTCCCAACATTCTCTTCCGCAACCTCTTAATTTGATTTCCCCAGTTTTCCAATTGACGTCTGGATTATGTTTCTTTAACCAAGAGTAGCCGATTACCATCTGGTTCTTTCCTAGACTAGTGACTTCTGCTTCGACTATCTCTCGATGTCCTTTGTAATCAAGCAAGAGGGATGCGACGTGCGTGATCTTGCCTGCTTCGTTCTGCGTACCATCTACGTTATAGACGGTAAGAGGTTGTGCCAGTTGTCTAAGAGGTAACGCATGTTGCATGGCAAATACATTATCTATGAAAACGCAGTTTGCGCCTGAGTCCAAGAGAGCTGATACTGAAATGAAATCTTGATCAGTGTTTTTGGGTTTTACCTTTATCTTCATTTTTAGTTCGTTATCGATTTTGAGTGATCTACAAAAAATTCCTTCGTCTGGGATTTGATCTGCAGGGGAGATCGAAGGATTAGTTTTCTTAGCAGAGGAATTAAGCACCGGTGTAACGCCCCGGTCGAGCCTCTGAGAGGACCCCTCTATCGGCAAAGAAGAAGATATGATAGTGGAAGGCGCTGCTTCCGTATCGTAAACATGTAAACTAGAGAAGCGATTGTCCGTTGGAAAGTGTACCTGCTTACGCTTACCTTCGCCTAGATTAGACCCAGTTCCTGAATCTAGGCTCTGCCTTTTGCCGATTTCTTGTTTTCGGTGTCTTCGACGTCCCTGAAGAACGCCCTTGCTTCTTCGAAACTCATGCCCCTGATTGCTGCCGTGGGGTCTCGGCCTTTTCCTTTCTCGGCTTGTGTGCCGGGCGTATAGATGTGTTCGGTGCTTTTTACGTCATCCGAAGACGTACTCCTTACCTGCCTGCGTCGGCAGTCTTTCTTATGACCGTTAGACCATCCACAAAGATCACATTTTGTGGAGGGTTTCTTGCATTGTTTTGCGAAGTGGCCAGTTTCTCCGCAATTATAACAGGATTTGGCCCCTTTCTGGGCCGCGCCAATATCCATAGCATTCGGATCTTTTGGCTTGGATCCGAATCTGAATTGTGTGCGCCCCCTGATGAGATCTAAGGCTTCTAAACGGTTCCCTACTTCTCGTAATGTCGTCATCATTTCGTTTACCGTGTTTTTTCTTAGGTTATTTTTCCATATGTAATCCATGAGGTATCGCTTAGTGTTTTGTTCTAGAAGGTATACCCCATGTGGGTCCCCTAATTCAGCCTTTTCGAATTCTGTGTACCATTTGACGAGAAAATCGTCAATTGGTTGGTTCGGTCCTTGTTTCATTTCATTGATTTTCTTCGTGGCTCTGTCTTTGATATTGCTACCCCTGAAAAGGCTTCTTAGTTCGCCTTCCAGGTCGTTCCAACTGTACCCTTCGTTTGAGTACATCCGTTGTAGTCTTAGTTGTGCAAAAGGTCCTGCTTTTGCTCCTTTTAATCTAGAGAGCACCGCTAGGATAGCCTCTCCTGATTTGGGTTGAATGGCGTGCTTGTTCACTTCGATCCAGGCTTGAATCTTTGCCCACCATTCGTCGAACTTGGCGAATGATCCATCGTAATCTCCTGGATCTGCGAAGATTTCTACTTTTCTAGATGATGCATACGAAGGTTTTTCTTCCTTTTCTTTTCCTGATCCGCTAGGTGTAGGTTGTCTGGTTGGTGGTTTAGGTTGTACTAGTGTGCTAAGCATCCCTTGAATGCTAGTCAACGCGTCATTCATTTTTGCCATTTCATCTCTCATGGCGAAGTATCGTTGTTCTTGTTCTGCCGTGTACTGCGTGATGGTGTTTAATTGGTCATGCCAATCGATGTTTGGGTTGGTGAGGGCGGCGACATAGTCTGCAACGGAGATGGCCATTGTGATTGTAAAGAGGGTTAATGTGGCTAGTATTTGTATGACTTTCTTTGCTGTACTCTCAGCTGTACTCGACTGTAACGATCGTTCCTTCTGATTGTTTGTGGATACTCGCGACACTGTCTCTTCATGCGAGGGGCTAGGTCTCTGTCTTCTTCTTCGAGCTCTGAGGCTTCTCTGTATCGCCTTCTGGCTATGCTCGCTTCTCTTTCAAATTGCTGTGCTCCTAGGGTTGCTTCTAAGCGCACGTTTCTTTGGGCTGTAGGCCACGCGTAAGGGTCTGATTCTTGGTTCCTGATGACGTCAGGGATAGGGGTTGTATGGTGGCGAAGCGAAGCGTTGTCTATGATAGGGCTTAGGGTTTGTGACGAAGGTGTAGGGTCCCAATAGTATGTGTGACCCGTGAATCTTAGATCGGTGGCGATAACGTCGACGTCTGCTCCGTTACCAAAGCTTCTGGGTTGGAGATCTTGTTCTAGCAGTCTCCAAAATTCTTCTTCGCTGGCTGCAACATCTGGCCAGTCGTTTGGGTCAACTTCACTCCTTGTGCTCGCTGTTGCTAGCGAGTGCTCCCTGCTTTCTACTTTAACTACTACTGGTTCTCCTACGGCTACTGGGACGTCTGCGAGTTCCCAAGGTTGCACTGCATTTACACAAGGAACATAGGTGAGGAAAGGGAGTAAGGATCGGTGAAACGAGATAGGCACTGAGTAGGGTGCCCTTAGTACTACTCCAGTGACTAGAGGATGCGCTCACTTGCAAAAGCGAGGGAACAAGTGAGGAGACTAGTGCGCGTCCGGTTTTCTGTGGTGATTGGGTACGAGATGTAAAACAGTCTAGTTCTAGTGTTGCGACTACAATCTTGTAGGCAATCACCAATACTTAGACGTCAAGTGGATTCTTAGGGGTGCTTTGTAGGCAGTTAAACAGGAGAACTAGACTGGAGACTGAGCTCCATCCAGTCTCGCTTTATATTCTATTCTACATGTAGATACATGTTGTGTACCAATCTAGATATGTATCTACATAAGTCCATCCCCTAGGCCCAACATGATCGACATGAGGAGTCAGCCTGTAACAGAGATCAATAGATACATGAGGTTACCAGCCGTTGATCTACTGTGGGTGGGTGGAATGGAAGGTGTCAACGGTAATTAAAGATAAGGGATCACATCACAGTGATGGGGTGACTGATGTGAGGTCTGTGATGATCATGATGTATTAAATACGTGTGGTGATCAGTGGGGTGAAGGTGAAGAGCTGAAGGTGAAGCCCACTGATCTAGAAGGGCCCATAGATCCCCTGTGTCTAGCACAGTGTCTAGGTTGGGTTTTCCCTTGATAAGATAAAGGAAGCGTCTGTATGTGCAGAGTAAAGATGAAAAATATATAGCTGTAACACCTGCCTGACACCCTCTTCGTCCACCTCATCAATTCGGCCCTCTTAAATCATATCACCTCCACTTCCACTTCCGACAACCTTGTTCTCCACAAATTACAGGAGATTGAAGGTACTCTACCCCCTGTCACCTGCTCTCGCCTCTTTGACTGGCAGTTCACTGATGGCATTCTCCAGTACCAACACCACGTCTATGTCCCCTCTGACCGTGATCTTCACCGCATTATTGTCTCCCGATGCCACAACCATGACTCTGCTAGTCAGCCCAGCTACTTGAAAACCCGCCAACTCATTGCTCATGACTTCTGATGGCCTGGTCTCGCTACTTTTGTCTGTTCATATGTTGAAGGCTACACTGTATGCCAGCGTAACAAGACAAACACACATCCTATGTCCCTGCCACTTGTCCCTATCCCTTCCTCCTGTTCCTGCCCATTCCAGCAGATCTCCTGTGATCTGATCATGGATCTCCTGCTATCCAGGGGATTCAACTTGTTATTGGTCATGGTGGACCACAGCCTTACTAAGGGGGTAATTATTTGTCCCACGAAAAAGTCCATCACTGCTGAAGGCATGGCCACTCTCTTTTTTCATAAAGTCTACCTCCGGTTCGGCCTCTATAACAAAGTCATCTCTGATTGTGGCCCACAATTTGCCTCCACCTTCATCAAAGAACTTGGCCGACTTCTGAACTACAACCTCTCCCTCTCCACAGCGTATCACCCTCAGACCGACAGCAAAACCAAGCACGTCAATCAGGAAGTCAAGACATACCTCCACATCTACTGTGGAGATCATCCTTCTACTTGGTCTGAACATATCTCCCACACTGAATTCACGCATAACCACCACCCCCATTCTGTCACTGGTAAATCTCCATTCTATCTCATGATGAGATATGAACTCCATGCCCTTCCATTGGTTATTGCTGAAACTAAGATCCCTGCTGTCGAATCCCATCTCAAAGAGCTGACTGCTCTGAGAGAAGAAGCCCTTGCCTCCCATAAACTTGTGCGCCAAGTCATGGCATCCCAGTCTAAGTCGAAATTTGTACTCTTCAAGAAGGAACAACAAGTTTGGCTGGAGGCCCAGAACCTCAAAAGGTCCATCCAAGATCTGAAGTTTGCTGCAAAACACAAAGGCCCCTTTGTTATCTCTGACATCATTTCCCCCTTTTCCTACTGCCTCCGACTCCCACAAATGTGGAAAATTCACAACACATTCCACACTTCGTTGTTATCGCCCTATCACGAAAACAATGTCCATGGCCTGAACTTCCCTACACTGCCCCCAGATCTTGTCAAAGGACAAGAGAAATATGAAATTGAGCGTATCATACGGCATCGAGGAATGCCATCGGCCCATCAGTACCTGATCCAATGGAAAGGGTACTCCGCAGAAGAAGAATCTTGGGAACTCGAGTGGAATCTGAAATATTCATCAGAGCTACTCGACAACTATAAAAGACGTCACCCCCATGCCTTCGCTCTCTCACTGGCACCTCCACCACAGCGCAAATAAACCCCCTTCAGCTTTTACTTATGGCTATTGAATTTGCCCACATCAATGCCCCTGCCACTGCACCCTCCACGAATCCCAATACCGTCCGCATTCCCACTACTGACTCCGAGAGGGTCTCTCCTACTCGCCCCACCACCCCTCAGCTTGTCAACTTTGCCACTCTTGTTGGTGATATTCCCCAATCCCACATCTCCCCCATCTCGGGCAGGATCCAATCCTCGCCATCATTTACCCCTTCGCCCTATCAGGAACCTTCTCCTAGACCCCCCTCATTCCTAGGCATTAATCACCCACAGCTTGTCCATGCACCTAGCTCGGACTCCCTTGTTGCCCACTCTGGATGGGATTCCCAAACACCTCTAGATGTTTCCACTCATTGACATGTTAATTGCCTCCGAGACAAGTGCTTTACCAATGAGAATTATGTTCGCTTTCACACACTTATGTCTAACAATCGTCTCTGTGTTCCCATTAGTGTTTATTCTTTAGACGGTTCCCCTATTTATATGTGGTTCAAAACTGCAATGCAGTTAAACCATATTGCCATGTTTATCTCTGGCTCAGGCCCAGTCTTTCCTCATACAACTCTCGACAGGACAATGCAGGACTTCATCTACTATACGCACTACCAGTTGTACTCGCATGCCTTCCAGATGGGTTACGATACCTTCCTCCTTGACGTCGACAACCACTTCCAAGACCCTGCTGCGGGTTGAGGACTTGGGAGCGAAGTCCTGAGAGATGGATCACCGATCCATAGGCAAATCCTCAATGACTGGTGATGTTGCGACCACAAAGTCTGCAGGCAATCACTATCTTATAGATGTCGAGAGAAGCTTCGAAGGAATGCTTTGTAGGCAGAAGACAAGAGAACTAGACTGGAGACTGAGCTCCATCCAGTCTCACTTTATATACTATTCTACGTGTAGATACATGTTGTGTACCGATCTAGATATGTATCTACATAAGTCCATCCCCTAGGCCCAATATGATCAACATGAGGAGTCGGCCTGTAGCAGAGATTAATAGATACATGAGGTAACCAGCCGTTGATCTGCTGCGGGTGGGTAGAATGAAAGATGTCAATGGTAATTAAAGATAAGGGATCACATCACAGTGATGGGGTGACTGATGTGAGGTCTGTGATGATCACGATGTATTAAATATGTGTGTGTGATCAGTGGGGCAAAAGGTGAAGAGTTAACAGTGAAGCCCACTGATCTAGAAGGGCCCATAGATCCCCTGTGTCTAGCACAGTGTCTAGGTCGGGTTTTCCCTTGATAAGATAAAGGAAGTGTCCGTATGCGCTAAGTAGAGGTGAAAAATATATAGCTGTAACAGGTGGGCTGGTCATAATGGTCATGACCATGTTTATCTCAGACACTCTCATTTCAACCAATGGTGCTTCCAGTGCAACTGTCTCAGGCACACCCAGTTATCCTGTCAATAGCATGTCTGCATGGGGTGTCTCCAATGAGCACCAGGTCACTCACTTGCCTGTTGCCCAGGCTCTCTGCACCCCCTCACGTCATGCCTCACCTCTCCTCACACTTCTTCCTCGTCCACTTCTATGCCATGCTGACTCCAAGCCATGTTCCACAATGGACAAGTTGTCCATCAAACCATGCCTCACCACACCTCTCATCAGTCATCCTCCTCCTCCCAAAACTTATACCATCCTGTGCCATCCTCTCCACGTGCCCCTTCCCCTTACGAGGATGGAGACAAACTAGATGATGTCAGTTACACCAACATCACTGGTTCCCTGGGACCTGCCTTTAAGGAATTGTAAGGAATCCTCGTCGTAGCTTTGGGTTACTCGGGGGGTAATGTTATGATTTGCTTGCAGGACGAATGCTTTTTCTTTACTTTTACTATTGGACTAATCGTTTCATTTCTCATGCTTACCCTCGCTCATTCCATGTCATTCTACAATGTTCCATATCTCTTGTAAGCATGCTTATCCCTCACCATGCAGGTACTCCTTTTCTTCTGCTCTTCTCACACTACATACACTGGCCCTTAACATCTTCCTCTCACGCATGGGTTCTCTATTGTTCTATCTGTTTCTAACGCTGTTTCCCATGCTGGCCCTTAACCTGTGATATGTAACTGTCACGCCATTTCTCTTCACTATATAAATCCTTCAACAGGGTCCTTCATCTCTTTTCCTTAGCTTAGTTCTACCTACGGCTTCCCACCTAGTTACTCCAAGCAATCTATCCTTGTTCCTTGTGTCTTCACTCTACCATTAAGTGAGCGCTTCACTCAATGGCCCCTCCACCTTCATGTGTCTTGAACCCTTGACCCTATGACCTGCTAGTCAAGCTAGACAGCAGTTACCTTCAACCCGTCAACACCCTTGATGGTACCCTTGACCCAGCATCCCCACAGCTGGCCCTAGTGTCATTGTATACACGAACGACCAAACCCCTTGACCCTACTAGGTGTTAGTAGGTCTATGCACAACTTTACCCAAGGCCACGCATAACAAGCTCTTCACCCTTCACCCCACAGATCACAGCAC
This sequence comes from Pulveroboletus aff. annulatus, assembly GCA_038094595.1. Lineage (NCBI taxonomy): Eukaryota > Fungi > Basidiomycota > Agaricomycetes > Boletales > Boletaceae > Pulveroboletus > Pulveroboletus aff. annulatus. The sequence continues at coordinate 8,837 of JBBPTX010000745.1, read as the reverse complement.
ATATTTAATACATCGTAATCATCACAAACCTCACATCAGTCACCTCCATCACTGTGATGTGATCCCTTATCTTTAATTACCATTGACACCTTCCATTCCACCCACCCGCAGCAGATCAACAGCTGGTAACCTCATGTATATATTAATCTCCATTACAGGCTAACTCCTCATGTCAATCATGTTGGGCCTAGGGGATGGACTTATGTAGATACATATCTAGATCGATACACAACATGTATCTACACATAAGATAGTATATAAAGCAAGACTGGATGGAGCTCAGTCTCCAGTCTAGTTCTCTTGATTCTCTCCTACAAGTAGCATCCTAAGAAATACTCCTCTCGACGCCTAGTATCCAAGTGGTTGCCTGCAGAGACTTGTAGATGCAACACATAGCATGTTGTTAGACGCATCAATGAGACATCCATTCACTGAGTGGTGGGTGTGCACTGGGGACTTGTCCCATAAGATGGGACTGTTGCACTCCTGGATTTGGTGGGGATGCCATCTGAGACAGACAGGGCAGACTGATTTGAGTTGGGGGTGGGTGGGCTCTCTGGCAGCTGCTGGTTGGGTGGAGTGGGTGGGCAGGGCCAGAAAGGATGGTATGGGTTGAAACAACCCAAGTATGTCGTCAGACAGTAGTAGGGGTGGTGAGCAGGAAAGGAGAACAACAACAACAACAAATAAGAGACTTGCAGAGAGAGGGGAGAAGTGCTAGCATTGGCTAGAGTGGATGCAAGAAACACCAAAGTTGATAACTCAAGCTGGAACTTGGGCGAGAGGGACAAAGTGAATTAAACTGGAGAGTATACTGTTACGCGTGGCCTGGGTAAGGTCGCGCGCAAACCTACGAGTGCCTAGGGACGAAGGGACTAGGTACTACGGTTGAGAATATCCGTAGAGGAGGGGTCGACCGTGGGGTTGTCGATCTATGTTTACTAAGCGTTATGCGAAGTAATCAAAGGTTACCTATGCCACACAGGCGATAGGGTCAAGGGTTCAAGGAAAGACACACAGAGGCGCGGAGAGCGTCGATGTGTGAAGCATTCACTCAGGTGTAGAACGAAGACACAAGGTAGATTGCTAGTGCTAGCTAGGCGATAACTGTAGGTAGAACTAGGTTAAAGAGAAGATGTGAAATGCCCTGTTGAAGGGTTTATATAGTGAAGGAAAAGGTGTGATGGTAACGCGTCACGTAGTTAAGGGCCGGCGTGGGAAACGGCATGAGAAGAGCAGAAGCCAATAACGAAACCACGCATGTGAAAGAGGTGTAAGGGCCGGCGCATACGGCGTGAGAAGATCAGAAAAGGAACGAGTACCTGCGCAGTGAGGGATAAGCACGCTTACGAGATAGGTGGAAAGTCGTAGAACGACGTAGAAGGTAGTGAAGTAAGCGTGAGAAGCGAGACAAGTGTCAGTTCATGATGTTAAGCGAGGAAAAAGAGTAGACCCTGCAGCGAATCGTAACATTACCCCCTTAGTAACTCCGAAGCTATGGCGAGGACTTCTTACAATTCCCGAAAAGCGAGTCCGGGGGAACCAGTGATGTTAGCATATCCGACGTCGTCTAACTCGTCTTGGTCTTCCACGGAAAATCCCTCGGTAGGGGATGAAGGGGGAAGGTGGTAAGACTGTTGCGAGGAAGAGGAAGAGTGTCGGGACGAATGGCGGGAGTTGCTGGTTCTTTGGACAATCTGTCCGTTCCGGAACGCGGCTTGGGATCGGCGAGGACGAGAGGAGGGAGAAGCGCGTGGGGTGGCGGCGGTGGATGAGATATGAGAGGCAAGGGAACGAGGAGGACCCGGGCAACGTGCAAAAGAATGTCCTGGGGCGCGGCGATTGCAGCCCCGGCAGGTGTACTGTTGGCAGGAGAGCTGTGTGTGGCCAAGGCAGTGACACGTAAAGCATCGTTGATTGAAGCGAGGGTGTCCGATAAAAATACGATCTCTCCCATTACGACCAGTCCACCAGTTGTTGAGGGTTTGTCTATGGATGGGTGACCCATCCCTGAGTACGACGTCGCCAAGTCCTCGACCAGCGGCGGCTAGGTCTCAAAAGTGGTTGTCTACATCAAGGAGGAAGGTATCATACCCTGATTGAAACCCATGGGAATATAACGAGTGGCACGCGTGGTAGATGTAGTCCATCATGGTCCTGCCAAGGGTGGTATGAGGGAATACGGGTCCTGACCCGGAGATGAAGGAGGCGATACGGTTCAACTGCATGGCCGTGTCGAACCAAGTGTAGAGGGGGGAACCTTCTGCAGTGTAAACGCTAAGGGGTACACGGAGACGATCGTCAGATAAGAACATGTGAAAACGGACGTATTCCTCATCAGTAAACCGTTCTTCCCGGAGACGGTTGGTATGGCGATGTCCAGACACGTCGAGGGGGGTTTGCGTATCCCACCCCGAGTGGACTTCAAGGGAGTCGGAACTGGGGGCTCGGATTAGGGCTGGGTGATGGACGCCTAGGAAAGAGGGGGGTCCGGGAGAAGGTTCCCGATGGGGCGGAGGGGTAAACGCTGGAGAGGTCTGGATCCGGCCAGAGACGGGAGAGACATGGGAGGTGGGAACACCACCAACAAGAGTGGCGAAGTTGACAGGTTGTGGGGCGGCGGGGAGAGTAGGAGAGACCCTCTCGGGGTCGGTAGAGGGAAGACGGACGGCGTTGGGATTTGTGGAGGCAGCTGCGGCGGGGGCATCGATGGTGGAGAATTCAATGGCCATTAGGAGGAGGTGGAACGGGTTGATTTGCGACGTGGTGGGGGTAAGGAAGAAAGAGAGAAGGCGGTGGGGTGTCGTTTTTTATAGTCGTTGAGAATCTCCGACGAATGTTTCAGGTTCCGCTCAGGTTCCCATGAATCTTCTTCGGCCGAGTACCCTTTCCATCGGATCAGGTATTGACGGGAAGACGGCATGCCGTGATGTCGTAAGATAGCTTCGATTTCATATTCTTCTTGTCCTTCGACAAGATCCGGGGGCGGTGTGGGGAAGTTCGGGCCGTGTACGAGGTTTTCGCGGTAGGGCGATAAGAGAGAAGTGTGGAACGTGTTGTGAATTTTCCACGTTAGTGGGAGTCGGAGGCGATAGGCGACGGGGGATAGAACGTCCGTGATGGTAAAGGGTCCTTCCCTTTTTGCGGCGAATTTTGGATCTGGAATGGATCGTTTTAGGTTTCTGGCTTCTAGCCATACCTTGTCTCCCTTGGCGAAGGGTTTGAACGTGGAGCGAGTTCTGGCGGCCATTGTTTGACGAGCTAGTTCGTGAGCGGCAAGGGCTTCATCTCGTAACGCGGATAGATTTCGAAGTCGTTCCTCTATGGCAGGGATCTTGGTTTCGGCGATTACCGAAGGAAGGGCGCGGGGTTCGTAGCCCATCATGAGGAGGAAAGGGGATTTGCCGGTGACGGAGTGGGGGCGGTGGTTGTGGGTGAATTCGGCGTGGGAGACGTGATCGGACCAGGAGGAGGGGAGATTCCCGCAATAGATGCGGAGGTATGTTTCGATTTCCTGGTTTACGCGTTCGGTTTCTCCGTCAGTCTGCGGGTGATACGCAGTGGAGAGGGAGAGGTCGTAGCCAAGGAGGCGTCCGAGTTCTTTGGCAAAGGAGGAGGCGAATTGAGGGCCTCGATCCGAGATAACTTTGTCGTAGAGGCCGAATCGTTTATAGACTCTGTGGAAAAAGAGATATGCAATCCCTTCTGCGGTGACAGTTTTCTTCGTAGGGCAAAGAATTACCCCCTTAGTAAGGCCATGGTCCACCACGACCAAAAGACTGTCGAACCCCCCGGAAAGAGGAAGGTCGGTGATAAGATCACAGGAGATCTGTTGGAAAGGACGGGAGCAAGAAGAGGGGATCGGCGTTAGTGGGGGAGAAGAAGGATGTGTGTTAGCCTTGGAACGCTGGCAGATGGCGCAACCTTCGATGTAAGAGCGGACAAAGGTTGCGAGGCCAGGCCACCAAAAGTCGGCGGCGACGAGTTGGCGGGTTTTGAGGAAGCCGGGATGGCCGGCAGAGGGGTGATCGTGGCAACGGGCCACGATGGAGCGGCGGAGGGGTTGGTCATCGGGGACGTAGACACGGTTTTGGTAGAGGAGAACGCCGTCCTGGTACTGCCAATCAGAGAGACGGGAGCGAGCGGCAGGGGGAACGCGACCCTCGATTTCCTGGAGTTTGTGGAGAACAAGGTCATCTGAGGCGGAGGCGGAGGAAATTACTGTGGAGAGGGCGGAGTCGATAATGCGGACGAAGAGGGAGTCGGGGAGGAGCGTAACGCCGGTGTTGTCATCGTCGATGTGGGGGAGGAGATCGGGACGACGAGAGAGGGCATCCGGACCAGCGAGATGGGATCCGGGAACATGGGTGATATTGTAATCGAAGTCTGCCAGATCTAACATCCAGCGGGCTTGTCGTCGATTGAGGTCCTGGGGGCGGCGGAAGTACGTAAGGTTTTTGTGGTCGGTAAAGACCGTTATGGGGAATGGGGAGCCGTGGAGATAGTGTCTCCAAGCTTTGAAGCCGCGAAGGACGGCCAGGAGTTCTCGATCATGGATGTCATAATTTCGTTCGGCGGGGGCGAACGTCTGGGAGAGGTATGAGCAGGGGTGCCAGTCGCTGTTAGAGTCGGTCTGAAGAAGGATCCCTCCCGAGGCGTATTTGGAGGCATCTGTGGCGACGGCGAAAGGACGAGTGATATCTGGCATGAAGAGGACTGGTCGTCGTGTAAAAAGGGTTTTTAATTGTTTGAAAGCGGCTTGGCGGGTCGGTGACCAGTCCCATGGTTGGGTTTTCTTGGTAAGGTCGATGAGGGGGCGGGCGATGTCGGAGTATCCCGGGATAAATCTTCGATAGAAATTGGCAAACCCTAGGAAGGAGCGGATGTCCTTGACCTTCTTCGGGGTGGGCCATTTTGCGATTCCATCGAGTTTGACGGGGTCCATGGCGAGTTGTCCTTCCTTGATGATCATTCCAAGGTATTCGACTTCGGAAGCGGCGAAGGTGCATTTTTCTAGCTTGAGATGTAAATCTAGCTCGGCCATTCGTTGGAGGACACGGTGAGTTCGTTCTGTGTGGGTGTCGTCGTCGGGTGAGAAGATGAGGAGATCGTCCATGTAGATAACGAGCCATCCTTCAGCGATCATGTCACGGAAGGAGTCGTTCATGAATCGTTGGAATGTGGCGGGGGAATTGGTCATTCCGAAGAACATGACCAGAGGTTCGAAGAGTCCTTTGTGAGTAAGAAACGCTCCCTTCCACTGATGTCCGTCTTTGATCCGAACGTTGTTGTATCCCCATCGGACGTCAAACTTGGTAAATACGCGGGCGCCTTTGAGTTTGTCTAGAAGATCGGTGATGAGGGGAAGGGGATAGGCGTCGCGAACGGTATGCTCGTTGAGATATCGGTAATCCTGACAGGGACGGAGCTTCCCATCCTTCTTTTTGACAAAGAAGAACGGAGATGCTTGGGGGGAAACGGATGGGCGGATCTTTCCGGCAGCGAGGTTTTCGTCTAGAAAATCTTCGGTAGCTTTCTTTTCATCCGGGGTCAGGGGGTAAAGTTTCCCAATCTTTGGGACGAAGGAGTCTTTGACATTGATTTCATGGTCGTATGGGCGAGAAGGGGGAAGAGAGTCTGCTGTTTCTTTCGAAAAGACAGAGGCAAAGTCCCTGTAGGCATCGGGGAGGGTGACCTTGGGTTTCGCTTTTTCGGCGGCGGCAGCAAGTTCAGTTGCTGTGGTTATTTTTGCAATGAGTTTCTGGTGCGTTTGGTGATATCTGGACCCGGAGCGCGTAATTCGTTGGCAGGCGTAGTGATGGAGGGCAGAGTTTACATAGTGTCCGCCGTCGGGGAGGTCTAGAAAGATGGAGAGGGCGTGATTTGGGACGGTTTCTACCAAGGTGTGTTGCGGAGGTGGTAAAGGGGTAGCCTTAGGGAGGTGTTCGTTATGTCGTTTGGTATCCTTGGCGAAGGAGGAGTAGAGCGCGGCGGATTCATCGATCTTTTCCGAGATAGAGAGTGTTCTGGCAGCCCAGTCGATGTTGGGGTTGGTAGTGCGAAGCCAGGGTGATCCCAGGATAACATTTTCATTCCCGCAATGCATGACATGGAATAGCACTTGTTGGGCGATACCTTCGATGTTAAGGAAGAGGGAGGAGGTGAACCGTATTGCTCCCTTGGCGTTTACGGTTTGGTCCACGTTTCGCACCGAGATAGGCTTCGGGAGTTTGTCCAGAGGTAGTCGATGTTTTCGGGCAAAGCCCCAGTCAAGACAATTGATATCTGCCCCACTGTCAACGAGGGCGTGGGTGTCGACGGTTTTCATTGTGTGCGAAGGGTCTATGAGCTGAAGGGAGATGCGCATAGATTTTTTTGACTGTGATAGTAGTACAGGGGCACACGTAAACGAGGAAGGGGCTGACGTCGAAGCAGTCTTCCTTTCTAAAAATCCGCAGCCACTCGCGCTACCATTTCTTCGTCATCGTCTTCTTCCTCTTCGATTTTGGCGAGTGACGGGATCTCGTCCTTTTCTTCTTCTTCCACCTTTTGGACCGTTTTCTTCGGCTTCGGGGTGTTCGGAAATCCCGGGCATTTGGACGACATATGCCCTTTCTGTCTGCAACGGAAGCATCGTCCTTCTCTGATGCATTTCTTCCGCTCTTCCGGGGTGAGCTTGGAGAGTCGGACGACATCTACGTCCATGGCGTTGGGGTCTTTGGCGGGGGTAGGGGTGGAGTATTGGTGGTACGTGGTGCGAGTGGGGGTTCTGTGACGAGCGGCGATTTCTTTCGCGCGGTCCATGTGAGTCTGGAAGGTGACGGCCTTCTTGAGCCATGCTTCTATGGTGACGGGGACGGTTTCCATTGCGAGGATATGTCGCATGAGGGGTTCGGGAATGGCGGCTGAGTAATAGCCGATTAGGACGTTGTTGTCGGTGATGCCGGCGATGGCATAATGGTTTTGGAATTGAGCGTTGTACTCGGTAAGCGAAGGGGAATATCCGCCACCCTTGGTGACGGTCATGCGGGTGGTGGTAAGCCAGGCAATGGCGTTACCCGTGGTATCGTAGTGTTTGAACGCCTTGAGGAATTCAGCGCAGAAGTTGTCCCAGGAGCCCATGGAGATGGATCCATCGTTGGCAATTTTTGAAGCACGGAAGGTGTTGGCCCACGTAAGTGCGGGTCCCTTGGTCATGTAAGACAGCGTGAAGGCTATCTGCTTTGGGGCGGTGTTATAAACGTCTGAGTTGACGTTTAAGTAGAAGACGACCGAGTCGAACCATTGTTTGGCCGTTTTGTAGTCGCCATCGTACTTTTCGGGGGTGCCGATGCGAAGTTCAACGGGTTTGTTAGACATGGGTGGGATCGGGGGAAAGATGTGGCCTGTTTGGCGACGAGGGGTGGGAGACGGTGGTGTAGGGGGACGAGGAATTTGCAATGAGGCAGATAACTGGTGAGAGAGATTGCGGGTAGCGTTCTCTTCGTCAGAGTCAAGGAGGGGTTCGTCGGGGTTTTCTTCCCAGAAGTCTGGGTTGGGTTCGTCTGGAGTGTCCAAGGAGTCCGAGTGGTGGGTTCGAGGGGGGTCTCGTGGGTTCCAACGAGAGTCTGTGGTTCGAGTGTGGCGAGAGGACGAAATGGTGGGCGTACGTAATAGTGCGCGACGAGTGTGAACCTAGTTCTTTTGTTACGCGTGGCCTTGGGTAAGGTCGCGCGTAGACCTACGAGTGCCTAGGGACGAGGGAACTCTGGGCTACGGTTGAGAATATCCGTAGGAAAGGGGTCGACCGTGGGGTTGTCGATCAATGTCTACTGAGCGTGATGCTTCAGTAGTCGAAGGTTTCCTACGCCACACAGGCGGTAGGGTCAAGGGGTCGAGGTAAGACACACACGATCGCGAGGAGCATTAATGTATGAAGCGTTCACTCAAGTGTAGAACGAAGACACAGGGTAGATTGCTAGAGCTAACTAGGCGATAGCCGTAGGTAGAACTAGGTTAAAGAAAAGAGATGAAACGCCTGTTGAAGGGTTTATATAGTAAAGAGAAGGTTGTGACGGTAACGCATCACATGGTTAAGGGCCGGCGTGGAAACGGCAAGAGAAGAGCGGAAGCCAGTAGCAAAACCACGCATGTGAAAGGGACATAAGGGCCGGCGCATACGGCGTGAGAAGATCAGAAGATAAACGGGTATCTGCGCAGTGGAGGATAAGCACGCTTACGAGGTAGATGGAACATCAAGGAACGACGTGGAAGGTGACGGGGTAAGCGTGAGAAAGGAAATAAATGTCAGTTCGTAATACTAAGTAAAGAAAAGGAATAGACCCTGCAGTGAATCGTAACATGAGGTCTGTGATGATCACGAGGTATTAAATATGTGCTGTGATCAGTGGGGCGAAAGTGAAGAGTTGAAGGTGAATGCCCACTGATCTAGAAGGGCCTGTTAGATCCCCTGTGTCTAGCACAGTGTCTGCAGTCGGGTTTACCCTTGATAAGATAAAGGAAGCATTCGTATGCGCAGAGTAAAGATAAAAAATATATAGCTGTAACAGACAGCGGTTATCTCTTTGACCCGTCAAAACCCTTGGTGGTACTTTCGACCCAGCAACCCCACGGCTGGTCTCACGTCGTTGTCAATACGAACGACAGAACTTTCGACCCTACTAGGCGTTAGTAGGTCTACGCGCGACCATACCCACGGCCACGCGTAACAAGTCGTGCACAAGTGCAACCATGTCCCTCATTGAACGTATGCAGTGTGACACACCATACACACCCTTCAATGACTCCATCTCAGTGTCAGACAACATGTCACAGACCGATTTGGAAGAACTCTACGG
>JBBPTX010000744.1:0-16886 GCA_038094595.1 Pulveroboletus aff. annulatus | reverse complement strand
CTCCAGACCTTTGGCCATGGCCACCGACGCCTCCAAGTATGCATCGGGCGGTATTTTGTTACAAACTGATGCAAATGGGGATTGGCACCCCTGTTCTTACTTATCACAATCATTCTCTCCTTCAGAACGCAACTATGATATCCACGATAGGGAGCTCTTGGCCGTTCTCCGCGGTTTCAAAGCCTGGAGGCAATACCTCTGTGGCTCTCTCTTCCCCATCACAGTCTTCTCCGATCACAAGAATCTGACGTACTTCCGTCGCCCCCAGGACCTCAATCGCTGCCAAGCCCGCTGGCTTCTCAACCTCGCGGACAATGACTATTCCATCACCCACGTCCCTAGTACCCTACTCGCCGGCCCTGACGCCCTCTCTCGCCGCCCCGACCTTCTTCCCTGCGCCGACTCCGACAATATTGGTGTCACTCTCCTCCCCGACGCCCTCTTCATTCATCTTATAGACTCTACCCTCTTCAACCACATTGCCTCCACCTCCGCTTCCGACGACCTCGTTCTCCACAAACTACAGGAGATCGATGGTTCCTTTCCCCCCGCCTTCCGCTCTCGCCTTGCCGATTGGCAATACACTGACAGCGTCCTCCAGTACCAAGGACGCGTCTACGTCCCTCCCAACTGTGACCTTCGCCATGCTATCGTCCAGCGCTCCCATGATCATGACTCCGCCAGTCACCCCGATTACCTTAAAACCCGCCAGCTCGTCGCCTCTGAGTTTTGGTGGCTGGGCCTTGCCTCCTTTGTTCGCTCTTACATCGAAGGCTGTGCCGTGTGCCAGCACAACAAGGCAAACACTCATCCTACTGTTCCTCCCCTCGTACCCATCCCATCCTCTTGCTTCCGCCCTTTTTAGCAGATCTCCTACGATCTGATCACCGATCTCCTGCTCTCCGTGGGTTTCGACTCCTTATTGGTCATGGTGGACCACGGCCTTACTAAGGGGGTAATTCTTTGCCCTACGAAGAAAACTATCACCGCCGAGGGCATTGCTGCGCTCTTTTTCCACAAAGTCTACCTCCATTTTGGGCTCTATGAGAAGGTTATCTCCGATCATGGTCCACAGTTCGCCTCCACCTTTGCCAAAGAACTTGGCAGACTTCTCAACTACAATCTTTCCCTTTCCACTGCGTACCACTCACAAACCGACGGCGAAACCAAACGTGTCAACCAGGAAGTCAAGACTTACCTCCGCATCTACTGTGGGGACCATCCTTCTACGTGGTCCGATCACATCTCCCACGCCGAATTCACACACAACCACCATCCTCATTCCGTCACTGGCAAATCCCCGTTTTACCTCATGATGGGATATGAACCCCATGCCCTTCCCTCGGTGATTGCCAACACCAACATCCCCGCCGTGGAAACCCGCCTCAAGGAGCTGACCGCCCTACAAGACGAGGCCCTTGCATCTCATGAGCTTGCACGACAAGTCATGGCATCTAGATCCAAGGTGAAATTCGTACCTTTCGAGAAAGGGCAACGAGTCTGGCTTGAGGCCAGGAACCTTAAAAGATCTGTCCAAGATTTGAAGTTCGCCACGAAACATGAAGGCCCCTTCGTTATCTCTGATGTCATTTCCCCCATCTTCTATCGCCTCCGACTTCCACAAACATGGAAAATCCACAACACGTTCCATGCTTCCCTGTTATCGCCCTATCGCGAAAATGACGTCCACAGTCTGAACTTCCCCACACTGCCCCCGAATCTTGTCGAAGGACAAGAAGAATATAAAATAGAATGTATCATACAGCATCGAGGTATGCCATCGGCCCGCCAATACCTGATCTGATGGAAAGGGTACTCTGCTGAAGAAGAATCATGGGAACCTGAGCGGAACTTGAAACATTCGTTGGAGTTACTTGACGATTATAAAAGACGACACCCCCGTGCCTTCTCTCTTGCATCCGCTCGTCCACCACGCCGTGCATAACACCTCTCCATCTTCTTCTCATGGCTATCGAATTCTCCAATGTCAACACCCCCGCTGCTGCACCCTCCACCAACTCTAGCACTGTTCGTCTTCCCTCTACCGACCCCGAACGGATCTCTTCTACTTGCCCCGCCGCCCCTCAACCTGTCAACTTCACCACTCTTATTGGTGATGTTCCCTAGTCCCACATCTCCTCCATCTCTGGCAGGACCCAATCCTCGCCAGTGTTTACTCCTCCGCCCCATCAGAAACCTTCTCCCGGACCCCCCTCATTCTTAGGCGTCTACCACCCCCAGCTTGTCCGTGCCCCCAGCTCAGACTCTCTTGTCGCTCACTCTGGATGGGACTCCCAAGTCCCCTTAGACGTCTCCAACCACCGCCACACCAACTGGCTTCGGGAGGAACGGTTTACCGATGAGCATTACGTTCGTTTTCATTTGCTTATGTCTGATGACCACCTCTGGGTCTCTATTAGTGTTTATTCTACCGATGGCTCACCTATCTTTACTTGGTTCAAATCCGCGATGCAGTTGAACCATATCGCCGCCTTTGTCTCTGGCTCTGGCCCAGTTTTCCCTCATACCACGCTTGGCAGGATCATGCAGGATTTTATCTACCACACACGTTACCAGTCATACTCACACACCTTTCAAATGGGCTACGATTCTTTCCTTCTCGACGTTGATAACCACTTCCAAGATCTTGCTACCGCAGGTCGAGGACTTGGCAACGAAGTCTTATGGGATGGATCGCCTATTCACAGGCAAACACTCAACGACTGGTGGACTGGTCGAAATGGCAGAGACCACGTATATCCTGGACACCCTTGTTTCAACTAGCAGTGCTTCCAATGCCATTGTCTAGGGCATACTCAGTTGTCTTGCCAGCAACACATCTGCACTGGATGTCGTCGCTGTGCCCCTGGACATTCACTCACCCGCTGCCCAGGCGCATCTCGCCCTCTCGCCTCTCGTCTCACCTCTTCCCGCGCTCAATCCTCCTCCACACCAACGTCCACGCCTCGCTGCCCTCAAGCCGCATTCTGCAATGGACAAATTGTCCGTCAAGCCACCCCTTGCCATACCTCTCATCACTCTTCCTCCTCCTCCTCTCAACAATCTTACCATCCGGCGCCTTCCTCACCGCACACCCCCTCTCCTTATGAGGACGGAGACGAACTAGACGACATCGGCTACGCCAACATCATTGGCTCCCCGGGACCTGCTTTTATGGACTTGTAAGGAATCCTCGCCGTAGCTTCGGGTTACTAAGGGGGTAATGTTACAACTCGCTTGCAGGACAAACACTTTTTTCTTGCTTTCTCTTTCGGACTAATACTTTTTGTTTCTCATGCTTAACCTCGCTCCTTCCATGTCATTCCATGACATTCCACTCATCTCGTAAGCATGCTTATTCCTCCACCATGCAGGTACTCTTCACCTTCTGATCTTCTCACGCCGTATGCGCCAGCCCTTAACATTTCTTTCTCATGTGTGGTTTTGCCATTGGCTTCCTATTTCTACCGCTACTTCCCACACTGGCCCTTAACCACTGTGACGTGTAACCGTCACGCCTTCATTTTGCCATATAAACCCTTCAACTGGATCTCTCTTTTCTTCTCCTTAGCTTAGTTCTACCTATGACTTGTTACCTAGTTAGTACTAGCAATCCACTTGCCTTTACTCCTTGCGTCTTCGCTCTACCGTTAAGTGAGCACTTCACACCACGGCTCACCCGCCTTCGTGTGTCTCCCCCTCGAACCTTTGACCCGTCTGTCAAGCTAGATGACGGTTACCTCTTAGATCCGTCAACCCTTGACGGAACTCTCAACCCGGCATCCCCACAGCTGGCCTAACATCGTCGTATACACAAACAACAGACTCCTCCGACCCTACTAGGCGATAGTAGGTTCACACACGACCATACCCACGGCCACACATAACAGTTCAAAGGGAAGACATACGAAGGCGGGTGAGCCAAGTGTGAAGCACTCACTTAATGGTAGAGCAAAGACTCAAGGAGTAAAAGCAGTAGATTGTTAGTGCTAACTAGACAACAAGCCATAGGTAGAACTAAGCTGAGGAGAAGAGAAGAGAGGCCCTGTTGAAGGGTTTATATAGTGAAGTAAGAGCGTGACAGTTACATGTCACAATGATTAAGGGCTGGCATGGGAAGTGGCATTGGAAATAGAAGACCAATAGCAAAACCACGCAAGAGAAAGAGACATTAAGGGCTAGCATATGTGGCATGAGAAGATGAGAAGAAATGGAGTACCTGCATGGTGGAGGATAAGCACACTTACGAGATGTATGGAATGTCGTGGAATGACATGGAAGAAACGAGGTTAAGTGTGAGAAACGAAAAGTGTTAGTTTGATATAGCAAGAAAAGAAAAAGCGTTCATCCTGCGAGCAAACCGTAACATATGATGATCTGGGTGTTTTGCCACTTGGATTGCAGACTAGTTGTCTGTTACGCATGGCCTTGGGTAAGGTCACACATAGACCTACTAATGCCTAGCAGGGTCAAAGAGTCAGTCATTCGTGTATATGATGACGTAGGACCAGCCATGGAGATGCTGGGTCAAAGGTGCCATCAAGGATAACTGCTAGTCTAGCTTGACTTAGTGGGTCATAGGATCAAGGGTTCAAGACACATGAAGGTAGGTGGGCTGTCAAGTGAAGTGCTCACTTAATGGTAGAGTGAAGATACAAGGAACAAGGGTGGATTGCTTAGAATAGCTAGGCAGGAAGCTGTAGATAGAACTAAGCTAAAGAAGAGAGATGAAGGACCCTGTTGAAGGGTTTATATAGTAAAATAGAAGTGTGACAGTTACATGTCACAATAGTTAAGGGCCGGCATAGGAAGCGGTGTTAGAAATGGAGAGAACAATAGAGAAGCCACGTGTGAGAGGAAAACATTAAGGGCCAGCACATATGACATGAGAAGAGCAGAAGAAAAAGAGTACCTGTGTGGTGAAGGATAAGCACACTTATGAGATGTATGGAATGTTGTAGAATGACATGAAAGAATGCAAGTTAAGCATGAGAAATGAAAATGATTAGTCTGATAGAGAAAGAAGAGAAAAAGTGTCCATCCTATAAGTGAGTTGTAACATTATCCCTGACTTTCTAAGATATCAATGAATAGTTTGAGCAGAGATGAGGGTATTTTTGACTTCCTGAAGAGCCTAAGTCATTTGAACTATATTTTTAGTCTTGCCAAAGTCAATAAGTTAAATAGCATAACATATATTAATGCTAGTAATAAGGGAAGGACAATCATCAGATGGCTTTTGAAGCTCAGGACAAATTCTATAGACTGCAGACTGGCTTACACTAGTAGCAGCAAAGATATGGCAAGTAGATTGTTGTGAATTCCAAAAAAAAAAGAATTTGATTAGTTTAAGCAATAGTAAGGGATTTCATAGTGATGATAGTGGAAAAAGAAGGATATTTAGGATTGTTTACACACTTTCACACTTTATATAGTGATGTGTGAATATAACTTAGGTAATGTCTATATGTAATGTGATGTTCTTATATTACAATACATCAGCAACAAAACTAAGTCAATGAGTATCTTGTATCAATTGACCCATATCTTCGCATACAGTAAAAATTACATAAGATATATATATATCATTGAAAAGCCCTGAATGATGGCTTTCTAATGATATCTGTGTTTAAGAGTCTAGCATCAATGGTTCACTCAATATTCACTAAATAAGTCAAATGTAGTAAACATTGACTTAGTTTTGTTGCTCATTGTATGTAAATTCTGCATGGGTAATGTGTTCAGACCATGAGGATGCGTGATCTTCACAGTAGATATGTAAGAAGGTCTCAACTTCTTGGTCAACATGTTCTGTTTCTCCATCAGTCTATGGGTGGTATGCAGTGAAAAAGGAGAGATCATAGTTTAGAAGGTATCCCAGTTCCTTGGCAAAGGAGGAGGCAAACTGAGGTCCTCAATCAGAGATGATTTTGTTGTAGAGTCCATATCAGAGGTAGATCTTGTGGAAGAAGAAGGTGGCAATGCCCTCAGCAGTGATGGTTTTCTTAGTGGGGCAAAGAATTACCCCCTTAATAAGGCCATGGTCCACTATGACCAAAAGAGTGTGTCAAACCTTCAAAGAGTGGGAGGTTGGTGATGAGATTGCAGGAGATCTGTTGAAAGAGATGGGAGTAGATGAACCTGATGGGAATTAGCAGGAGTACAATGTGGTGAGTGTTCACTTTGTTATATTGGCACACAGTGCAACTATCCACAAGCAGCTTGGGTATTCCAACCTGCTTGGGCATGGGTAGATGAGGCACTAGAGGTCTGGTCAGGGGTAAGGATGAGTTGGGGGCAATGGATGCCTAGGAATGAGGATGGGCCTGGGGAAGGTTCTCTATCCAGCAGAGGGGTGAACACAGGGAAAGATTGAATGTGCTCTATAGTAGGGGATATATAGGATTGTGGAACATTCACAGCAATAGAGGAGAAATTGACAGGTTGTGGGGTGATGAGGAGAGTAGGAGAAACCTAATGGGGGTTGGTGGAGGAGGCACTAACATAGGTAGGGTTGAATGAGATAGGGACTGCAGTGGAGTCAAGATGGGCAAATTCAATTGCTATGAGGAGTAGGTGGAAAGGGTTTATCTGTGCCATGGTGGAGGAGCAGATACAGGAGTGAAGGCATGTGTTGTGATTACAAACTTGTAGACAATCACTAATCACTTAGATGTCAAGCTAATACTTGGAAGGATGCCTTGTAGGTAGGAAAACAGGAGAACTATACTTGAGACTGAGCTCCATCCAGTCTCACTTTATATACTATCTATACTGTAGATACATGTTGTGTATCGATCTAGATATGTAACAACATAAGTCCATCTCCTAGGCCCAACATAATTGACACGAGGAGTTGGCCTATAATGGAGATTAATAAGTACATATGTTTATCAGCTGTTGATCTACTGCAGGTGGATGGAATGGAAGATATCAATGGTAATTAAGAATAAGGAATCACATCACAGTGATAGGGGTGACTGATGTGAGGTCTGTAATGATCATGAGGTGTTAAATACATGCTGTGATCTATGGGGTGAAAGTGAAGAGTTGAAGGTGAATGTCCACAGATCTGAAAGGACCCATAGATCCCCTGTGTCTAGCACAGTGTCTATGTTGGGTTTTCCCTTGATAAGATAAAGAGAGCATTCATATGTGCAAGGATAAAGGTGAAAAATATATAGCTATAACACTACCCCCTATTTAAGGATCAACTTCCAGGGGATTAAAAGGATATGTTGATGGAAGAGTTAGATCTTTGCATTCATTAAAGCATTATATAAATGCTGAACAAGACATTCACAACCTTTGAGGTATAGAAGGATACTCCCTATGGAAATCACTAATGATGTCAAGCACACCTGGTAGAAGATGATCTTCTGGTTTCCAAGTTCGATCTGTCTTATTTAGTCTAGCCAATAGACCAGGTATTCAAGGCAATGATCTTTGAATCTACTAGTGATGATCCTTTCTACTTCATATAAGTTATCTTGGTCCTCGGTTACCTGTATAGGGCTGGGAGTGATGACAAGTTATCTCTGAAGTCTTTCTTTATAAGGCTTAACCTGTAATATATTAACAGTTGGGCGGATTTGCATAGAGGATGGTAGCCAAAGGGTCACTGCATTATCCCCGACTAGCATGATGATGTCATATGGCCCTAACAATTGCATTGTAAGTTTGCGACTTGCACATGGCAACTTTAAGTTATCTGTGGATAACCACACTTTGTCTCCAACATTGTAGAGAGAAGTCTCCTTTCTATGTTTATCAGCTTGTGCCTTCATGCACAGCTGAGCTTGTTCTAAGTTAAATTTAGTCTGCTCCATCATGTCATGAAGGTCTGAGAGAAATTCATCAGCAGCTGGAGCCTTGGAGGAGGATGCAGTGAGTTCTATTCCCATGTGTGAAGTGTAAGAGTAAGTGACCTCAAATGGAAACTTCTTTGTGGAGGCTTGCCTCTTAGAATTATAACTGAACTGTGTGATTGATAGCCATTGTGATCAATCACCTTGTTGTTCTGCACAGAACATTCTTAAATATTGTTGAATGTCTTTGATCATTCTTTCTATTTGACCATCTGTCTAAGAATGATGGGCTGTGGATAGACATTGTTTAATGTTAAGTTTCTTGCATAGCTTAGCTATGACTTGTGAAGCAAACTGTGATCCTCAATCGAACACTATAGATAGAGGAATTCCATGATGCTTAAAGATGTGATGTAGGTAGAGACTTGCTGTCTCAATGGCAGATGTTGTCTTATGACAAGCAATAAACACCACTTCTTTCAAGAAGTGATCTACAGCAACTAGGATGCCGTTTAATCTGTTACTTTCTGGCAGATTGGCGACAAAATCAACAGATATGTCCTACCAAGGTCTGCTAGGGACTTCTAAAAGACTGTAATAAACCAGAGCTAGGCTGGTTGTTGGACTTCATTCATATGCATCAATCACAACAAGATACATAGTCTTTGATCTGAGTTGTGATCCCTGGTCACCAATAGTGATGTAAGACTAATTCAATAGTCTTTTCATTTCCAGAATGACCTACCATAGGTGAGTCATGACATAATTTAAGGGTTTTGATCTGTAGATATTTATTATCTCTATTTTTGGCTAAAACATATAACTGGTTTCCTTCTTGGTAAAGAAGCCTGTTAGCTTTTTCACACACTTTGTACTCTTTGCAGAGCTTCTGTACTTCTGTTTCTGTTAAGAGGAATATTTGATTAAATATATCTTGTTATAGCTGTGCCCCTTCATCATAGATTGCAACTTTGGATGATGTTGTCCTTATCCGCTCTGGGGAGATCATAGTTATTCCTTTGTTATTGTCTTCTATCCCTTGGGCATGGTCTTCTCTTCTAGAGAGAGCATCTGCCTTTGCATTTGATGATCCTGGTTTGTACACAAAAGTGTAATTGAACCTAGATAGATATTGCACTCATCTAGCTTGTCTTCTAGATAGATCTTGTGCTTTTATGAAATACTGAAGGTTTGCATGATCATTCCATACTTTGAATGAATGTTCTGTTTCTTCTAAATAATAATTCCATTGCTCTAACACCCTAATGATGCTTAGCATTTCTCTATCTACAATAGAGTAATTTCTTTCTTCTGATGACATTGAGTGTGAACTAAAAGTGACTGGATGCCACTTGTCTTCCTTGAAGATAGATAATACTGCCCCTGTTGCATAATCAGAAGCATCTGTTTCTAGGCAAAATTGACAATCAATGTCAGAATAAGCAAGAATAGGAGCTGTGGTGAATCGTTCTTTTAATTTATTGAAAGTGTCTTGCTGTGGAGAGTCCTACTTCCAAGGAACATCTTTCTTTAGTAGATCTTTCAGAGACCTAGTGACTTGCACATATCCTTCAATGAAGTGACAATAGTAATTGGTAAGATCAAGAAAGCTTTGCACTTCTTTTACATTGATAGATGCTGGCCAATCTAAGATAGCATCAACTTTCTTGCAATCCATCTTGATCCCATCTTATCCTATAACCATCTCCAAATTATCAACTTCCCTTTTGAAGAAGTAACATTTCTCTGATTTGGTGAAGAGATCATTCTCTTCTAAATACTTTAGTACTTTCTTAATGATTTCTGCATGCTCCTTTTCATTATCTGTTTTGGTGAATATCATGACATCATTGATGTATACCACCACAACATCTTTCATATTTGCAAATAATTTGTTCATCATTGTTTGGAAGGTGGCTAGTGAATTGCACAATCCAAAGAACATAATCAGAGGTTCAAAAGAACCTTTATGCGTGACAAATGCTGCTTTCCATTCATCTCCTTCTTTAATATGAACATTGTTGTATCCCCATCTGAGATCCAACGTGGTAAATAGCTTTGCTCCTTTAAGTTTATCAACTAGCTGTGATATGAGAGGGAGTGGATAATTATTGCAGATCATTTGTGAATTTAGATAATGATAATCTTGTACCATGCATTTTCAACCATCTTTCTTTGGCATGAAGAAGACTGATAATGTCTGAGAAGACTTAGAAGGCCTAATGTACCCTTTGGATGACTGATCTTATAGCCAGTCTGATACTTCCTTCTGTTCATCTGCACTTAGAGGTATGAGTCTTCCTTTCTTTAGCTAAAAGTCTTCTTTGAGATCTATAGCATGGTCTCAAGATTTTCATATAGACATTCTGGTAGATGCCTTTTCTTCAAATACTTTTAGATATTTGTGGTAGCATTCTAGTACCAATTCTGCAGTGGACTTCTTTTGATCCATAAGAGACTTAAGCTTTTCATTCACTGCTTGGCCTATTCTAATATTGCATTCTTGCATTCTATTTTCTTCTTTTTCTAATGTATTTATTTTTTTGTATACTTTATATTGAACTTCCTGCTTTTTTTTTTATAAGAGTCTAAGATAGACACTTTTATCTTGAAGTTTCCAGCATTCTCTTTCATAACTTCTAAGTTTGATTTCCCCAATCTTTCAGTTGATATCTGGATTATGCTTTTTTAGCCAAGAATAGCCAATTACCATTTGGTTCTTCCCCAGGCTAGTGACTTCTGCTTCAAATGTCTCTCAATGTCCTTTGTAATCTAGCAAGAGTGATGCTACATGCATAATCTTGCCGGCTTTATTTTGTGTCCCATCTATGTTATAGACGGTAAGAGGTTGTGCAAGTTGCCTAAGTGGAAGGGCATGCTGCAATGTGAATATATTATCTACAAAGATGCAGTTTGTGCCCAAGTTCAAAAGTGCAGAAACTGAAATGAAACTTTGATTAGTATTTTTAGATTTTATTTTTGTCTTCATTTTTAGTTTGTTATCTATTTTCATAGATCTACAGAAGATTTCTTCATCTGGGATTTGATCTGCAGATGAGATTGAAGGGTTAGCTTTCTTATTGGTAGAGAAATTAAGCACCGGTGTGATGCCCCAGCCAAGCCTCTTAGAGGACTCCTTTGTCAGCAAAGAAGAAGATATGATAGTGGAAGGCATAGCTTCCATATTGTAAACATGTAAACTAGAGAAATGATTGTCTGTTGAAAAGTATACCTGCTTATGCTTACCTTCATCTAGATTAGACCCAGTTTCTGAATCTAGGCTCTGTCTTTTGCTGACTTCTTGTTTTCAGCATCTTCAATGTTATGCGTGGCTGTGGGTATGGTCGCGTGTAGACCTACTAACGCCTAGTAGGGTCGAAAGGGTTGGTCGTTTGTGTATATGATGACATAGGGGCCAGCCATAGGGATGCTGGGTCAAGGTACCATCAAGGATGTAGGCGGGTCAAAGGTAACCGCTGTCTAGCTTGACGAGCAGGTCAAAGGTTCTAGGACAAAGACACATGAGGGTGGGCAAGCCAAGTGTGAAATGCTCACTTAATGGTAGAGCAAAGATGCGAGGAGCAAGGGTAAAGTTGATTGTTAGTGCTAACTAGGCGACAAGCTGTAGATAGTGTTACGATTTATCATGCCGGGCACATCCCTCTCTCTTCTTTTCCTTTCCTCTCTTCTCTTCCGTGCGTATACTCTTACTTCCGCTCTTCTTCGGTTGCCCGTGCCAACCCTTTACCCTTGACCCTTGGCTTTCTGAGGTATCTCTCATGTACCTCATCATACCTATATGATTCTTGTGCACGTATCTCCCTCATGTTGCCTTATCGCACACGTGTTTCACCTTCTCTCGCCACATGCACCAGCACATTGTGTTTCACTCTCATGCGTGGGTTCTATCACATTCTCCCTTGTTCTTTCACATTCTACTGCCGCTTCCCACGCCGGCCCTTAACCCATACCCTTGACCCCGTGACGTTATGGTCACACTGTCACTCTTCACTATATATACCAGTTGATCTGGCTGTATGCCTTTCTCTTAACTTCGATCTCCCTATGAGTATGACTTAGTCTAGCCTCTAATCGAAGTCCCCTTGATCCCCTCACCTCTTTAAGTCTTTGTTCGACTCTTGAGTGAACACTGAACGCTGGAGGCACTCCCTCTAGCATTACTCTGAAACCTCGGACGACACCATTTGCCACCGCCGCCGTCTTCCCAACGGTTGAACCCTTGACCCTATAGGACTAGGTTGATAGTAGGGCTACGCTCGACCCTACCCGGGCCAAGCGTAACAGATAGAACTAAGCTAGGAAAAAGAGATGAAGGGCCCTGTTGAAGGGTTTATATAGTGGAATAAGGGTGTGACAGTTATGTGTCACAATGGTTAAGGGCCAGCGTGGGAAATGGCATTAGAAATAGAGAACCAATAGCAAAACCACACATGAGAAAGAGACATTAAGGGCCGGCGCAATCGGCATGAGAAGATCAGAAAAGAAGAAGTACCTGCGTGGTGAAGGATAAGCACGCTTACGAGAAGTATGGAATGTCATAGAACGACATGGAAGGAATGAGATAAAGCATGAGAAATGAAAAGTGTTAGTCCAATAACCTAAAAGAAGAAAAAGTGTTCGTCCTGTGAGCGAATCGTAACATTACCCCCTTAGTAACCCGAAGCTACGGCAAGGATTCCTTACAAGTCCCTAAAAGTAGGTCCCGGGGAGCCAGTGATGTTGGCATAGCCAACATCATCTAATTTGTCTCCATCTTTGTAGGATGAGGGAGTGCAAGGTGAGGAAGGTATCAGATGGTAAGACTATTAAGAAGAGGAAGACAATTGACGAGAGGTATGATGGGGCATGGCTTGATGAATGATTTGTCTGTTGCAGAACGCGGCTTGGGGGTAGCAAGGTGTAGACATAGATGAGGATGGGGCATGAGGTGAGGTGAGGCAAGCGGTGAGTGGGCGAGAGGATCCCAGACAATGGGTGAGGGAGTGGCCAGGTGCATGTCAGAGGCAACCTGTGCAAACATGTTGCTGACAGGATAGCTGGGTATGCTCAAGGCAATGGCACTGGAAGCACCATTGATTGAAATGAGGGTGTTCAGGGTAGACGCGATCTCTGCTATTATGACCTGTCCACCAGTTGTTGAGTGTTTGCCTGTGAATAAATGAACCATCTCTCAGGACTTCATTGCTAAGTCCTCGACCCACTGCAGCGAGATCTCGGAAGTGGTTATCCATGTCTAAGGATCGTCGGCGGCTGGGCGACACATCCCTCCCAGTGCCCCTAATCTGAAGTATGTTTACACCTTAAGCCAAATGCACAGCGGTCTCCCTATCTTTAGACTCAATCCAGATGTCAGGGCCAGTTCAGTGTTTCTCATCTGGAGTCAGGAGTGTGGCTGTACCAATGACCAACCTGGGCGTCTGTCCTCTTGAGCCCTATGTGCAACTTCTGGGATTATCCAGTTCTTACGCACAGACTACGGCCCATCCACCTCGTGACTAGGCTTCCCGTTAATCTAAGCTTCTCAGCTTTCGGGCCCACCAGGCCTTGTCTTTTACACCATGCCTGCCCATGGCAACCTTACCAGGGAGTAGAACCCCAGCAGGAGAGACTAACCAATATGCACTTGCTCAGGAGTTGGGGTTCCCAATCCATGACCCAAGCAGTAATGTACCAAGGGTGTCCTGTCTCAAGATGATGTGCTATGCCAAGAGTTGGATGGTTTTTAGTCGGAGTCTTAAGAGACTGAAATTCTCGCCTCACAAGGTTTGAACTCCAGTCTGCTTGGCTGCATTCCCTTGTTGACACACTCAGTATGTTCTACCAGTAGACCATGTGTCCGACGTTGAGGAGGAAGGTATCATAGCCCATTTGGAAGGCATGGGGGTATAACTGGTAGCGTGCATGATAAATAAAGTCCTGCATAGTTCTACCTGTTATGCGTGGCCCTTGAGTGTGGTCGCGCGTAGACCTACTAAGCCTAGGGTCGAGAGGAACAGTGATGACGGTTGAAAATATCCGTCCAAAGTATCGGCCGTGTGAATGCCGGTCGAAGTCTTCCCTGCGGCGAGCAAGGTAGTCAAAGGTATCCTATGCCACACTGGCGATAGGGTCAAGGGTTCGAGGTAAGACACACTTCAGACGCGAAGAGCGTTTGATGTATGAAGCGTTCACTCAAGTGTAGAACGAAGACACGAGGTAGATTGCTAGGACTATCTAGGCGCAAGCCGTAGGTAGAACTAGGTTAAAGAAAAGGGAATAGAATGCCCTGTTGAAGGGTTTATATAGTGAAGAGAAAAGTGTGACGGTAACGCGTCACCTAGGTAAGGGCCGGCGTGGAAAACGGCGTAAGAAGGGCAGAAACCAATAGCAAAACCACGCATGTGGAAGAGACATAAGGGCCGGCGCATACGGCGTGAGAAGAGCAGAAGAAGAAGGGGTACCTGCGCGGTGAAGGATAAGCACGCTTACGAGGGATAAGGAATGCCGTAGAACGACATGGAATGTAGCGAGTTAAGCGTGAGGAAAGAAACAAGTGTCAGTCCGTAATGTGAAGTAGAGAAAAAGAGTAGACCCTGCAGCGAATCGTAACACTACCAAGGATAGTATAAGGAAAGATCGGGCCAGAGCTAGAGATGAAGGCGGCAATGTGATTCAATTGCATTGCAGTTTTGAACCATGTAAAGATGGGCAAACCATTGGAAGAATACACACTAATAGAGACACAAAGACGATCATCAGATATAAGAGAATGGAAGTGAACATAATTCTCATTGGTAAAGCGCTCCTCTTAGAGTTGATTGGTATGCCAATGAGCAGAGACATCTAGGGGGACTTGGGAGTCCCATTCTAAATGGGCAATGAGAGAGTCCGAGCTAGGTGCACGGACGAGCTGGGGGCAGTGGACGCCTAGGAACGATAGGGGTCCAGGAGAAGGTTTCCGATCGGGCGGAGGAGTAAATGCTGGTGAGGATTGAATCCTGCCCAAGACGGGGGAGATGTGGGACTGGAGAACATTGCCAACAAGAGTGACGAAGTTGACAGGCTATGGGGCAGTAGAGTGAGTAGGAGAGACCCTCTCGGGGTCGATAGTGGGAAGATGGATGGTGTTGGGATTGGTAGAGGGTGCAGCGGTGGAGGTGTCGACATTAGAGAATTCGATGAACATGAGTAGAAGGTGGAGTGGGTTTATTTGTGACATGGTGGGCATGCGGATGAGAGAGAGAAAGTGCGGGGGTGTCGTCTTTTATAATCGTCTAGCAACTCCGATGAATGTTTCAAGTTCTGCTCGGGTTCTCAGGATTCCTCTTCGATGGAGTACCCCTTCTATCGGATTAGATACTGGCAGGCCGACGGCATTCCTTGATATCGTATGATTCGTTCAATTTCATATTCCTCTTGTCCTTCAACAAGATCTGGAGGCAGCGTGGGAAAGTTCAGGCTGTGGACATCATTTTCACAATAGGGCGATAACAACGAAGCATGGAACGTGTTGTGGATTTTCCACATTTGTGGGAGTCGGAGGCGATAGGATATGGGGGAGATGACGTCAGAGATAATAAAGGGGCCTTTGCGTTTCGCGGCGAACTTCAGATCTTGGACAGACCTTTTAAGGTTCCTGGCTTCCAGCCAAACTCACTGCCCTTTCTTGAATGGCATGAATTTCAACTTAGACCTGGACATCATGACTTGACGTGCAAGTTCATGGAAAGCGAGGGCTTCATCTCATAGGGTGGTGAGCATTTTAAGACAGGTTTCGATGGCAGGGATGTTGATTTCAGTGATAACCGAAGGTAGAGTGCAGAGTTCATATTCTATCATGAGGTAAAATGGGGATTTGCCGGTGATGGAGTAGGGGTGGTGATTATGTGTAAATTCGGCATAAGAGATATGGTCGGACCAACTAGATGGGTGATCTCCACAGTAAATGTGGAGATAAGTTTTGACTTCTTGGTTAATGCATTCAGTCTTGCCATTGGTTTGTGGGTGGTAGGTAGTGGAGAGGGAAAGGTCGTAGTTAAGAAGTCGGCCAAGTTCTTTGACAAAGGAGGAGGTGAATTGTGGGCCACGATCAGAGATGATTCTGTTGTAGAGGCCGAAGCGGAGATATACTTTGTGGAAGAAGAGTGCAGCGATGCCTTCGATGGTGATAGATTTCTTGGTAGGGCAAAGAATTACCCCCTTAGTAAGGCCATGGTCCATCATGACCAATAAGAAATCAAACCCCCCAGACAGCAGGAGGTCGGTGATGAGATCGCAAGAGACCTGTTGGAACAGGCGAGAACTGGAGGAAGGAATAAGAACGAGGGGGGGAATAGTAGGGTGAGTGTTTGTTTTGCTGCACTGGCAGACGGTATAGCTGTCAACATAGGAGTGGACGAACGTGGCGAGACTGGGCCACCAAAACTCGGAAGTGACAAGTTGCCAGGTTTTAAGAAAGCCAGGGTGGCCAGCCAAGCCATGATCATGGGATCGTTGAACCACAGCGTGGCGAAGGTCATGGTTGGGAGGGATGTAAACACATCCTTGATATTGGAGGACGCTGTTAGCATACTGCCAATCAACGAGACATGAGCGAAAGGTGGGGGGAAGGGAACTGTCAAGTTCTTGGAGCTTGTGGAGAACAAGGTCATTAGAGGCAGAGGCAGAGGCAATGTGGTTGGAGAGGGCAGAGTCGATGAGGTGGACAAAGAGGGCATCGGGGAGCAGGGTGACGCCAATGTTATCAGAATCCATGTGGGGAAGGAGATCAGGGCAGCAAGAGAGGACATCAGGGTCTGCTAGTTGGGTACCCGGAACATGGGTGATGGAATAGTCGTAGTCAGCAAGGTCAAGAAGCCAATGGGCTTGTTGGCAGTTGAGGTCTTGAGGACAACAGAAATATGTGAGATTCTTATGATCAGAGAAGATCTTGATGGGGAAGGGAGAGCTATGGAGGTATTGCCTCCAGGCTTTGAAACCGCGGATAACGGCCAAGAGCTCCCAGTTGTGAATATCGTAATTGTGTTCTGACAAGGAGAAGGATTGCGATAAGTAAGAACAGGGGTGCCAGTCCCCATT
>JBBPTX010000743.1:0-16907 GCA_038094595.1 Pulveroboletus aff. annulatus | reverse complement strand
ATGTAGATATGTATCTAGATCGATACACAACATGTATCTACAAGTAGAATAGTATATAAAGCGAGACTGGACGGAGCTCAGTCTCCAGTCTAGTTCTCTTGTTTCTCTCCTACAAAGTAGCACCTTAAGAATCATTCCTCTCGACGCCTAGCTTTTAAGTGGTTGCCTGCAAAGATTTGTAGATGCAATAGGGGTAGGGATGGTGTACTGTTGATATATGTGGCAGGAGGGAGTTTTGTGGCGAGCAGCAATTTCTCGAGCATGCTCCATGTAGGTTTGGAAGGTGACAGCCTTCTTCAACCAGTCATTGATGGTGGTGGGAACTTTCTCCATGGCCAGAATATAGCACATGAGGACTTTGGGGATAGCAGCAGAGTAATAGCCGATCAGGATGTTGTGGTCTGCTATACCAGCGATGACATAGTAGTATTGGAACTGAGCATTGTACTCAGTTAATGAGGGGAAGTAACCGCCGTTCTTAGTGGTAGTCATATGAGTCGTGGTGAGCTAGGCAATCACATTGCTGGTAGTGTCGTGGTGTTTGAACACTGTGAGGTAGGCATCACAGAAGTTGGTCCAAGAGCCCATTGAAATTGAGCCATCGGCTGTGATCTTCAAGTCACAGAAGGTATTGGCCCGCATGAATGCAAGGCCCTTAGTCATGTATGAGAGAGTGAATGCGATTTGCTTGGGGTTGGTGGAGTAAACCTCAGCGTTGACATTGAGGTAGAAGACAATGGAGTTCAGCCATTGTTTGGCTGTCTTGTAGTTGCCATTGTACTTTTCAGGAGCACCAATGCAAAGTTTGAGGGGTTTTGTAGTCATGGTAGACGACGGGGGATGTGGGATTGAAGGAAAGATGTGGCCGGTTTGGCATCTGGATGTTGGGGATGGGGGAGTCTGGGGGCGAGGTATCTGCACAGAAGCAGAAAAACTATGGGCAAGGTCGTGAGTAGCAAGTTCTTTGTCAGAGTCTAGTAGAGGTTTGTTGGGGTCTTTGTCCCAATATGCTGGGTTGGGATCATCAGGGGTGTCAGAAGAGTCGGAGTGTGAAGTATGTGGAGGTTCTCAAGGGTTCCAACATGGATCAGTGGTATGAGTGTTTCAGTGAGAAGCTATGGTGGGCGGTGAATGTGATAGTACTCGAGCAAGAGAGTAGCTTAGTTCTTTTGTTACACGTGGCCTTGGATAGGGTCACATGTAAATCTACTAACACCTAGTAGGGTCAAGGGGTCGGTCATTTGTGTATATGACGATGCTAGGACCAGCCGTAGGGATGCTGGGTCAGGGGTACCACCAAGGTTTTATGACGGGTCAAAGGCAGCCACTGTCTAGCTTGACTAGCGGGTCGAGGATTTCAAGGGTGCAAGAACACATGGAGGCAGGTGAGTCAAGCATGAAGTGTTCACTTAATAGTAGAATGAAGACTGAGGAATAAAAGCCAGTGGATTGCTAGTACTAACTAGGCAACAGGCCATAGGTAGAACTAAGCTAGAGAAAAGAGACAGAGGGCCCTGTTGAAGGGTTTATATAGCGAAGAGTAATGGCATGACAGTTACATGTCACAGGTTAAGGGCCAGCATGGGAAGCGGCGTTAGAAACAGATAGAACAATAAAGAACCCATGTGTAAGAGAGAAACATTAAGGGCCAGCGCATACAGTGTGAGAAGAGCAGAAGAAAATGGGTACCTGCGCAGTGAAGGATAAGCACACTTACAAGGGATATGGAATGTCGTAGAACGACGTGGAACGAGTAAGGTTAAGCATGAGAAAGGAAAAGTGTTAGTCCGATATTGTAAGAAAAGAAAAAGTGTTTGTCCTGTGAATGAATCGTAACAGTATCAAGATAGTGATTGCCTACAAGGATTGTAGTTGCAACACATACCAGGCATTAGTTAAGATGACTGGTACAGGTTTCTGTCTGAGTATGTTCTGATAGAATATAATTGTTCCTGGTCTGTAGAGTTTGATCCCATCACCAGTGGCAGTTGAAGCAGTGTGTATAATGTTTTCCAAGTGGGAAAAGTCTACTTTAATGGAGGAGATGTGAATGCTGGATCCACTGTCAATCATCCAGCTGGTCTTGTGGTAAGGACTAGTGGTAGACTTAGTAATTGCATAAGCATAAAAGTAATTGGATGTAGAATAATCAAGGTCATAGTTGTCCTCCCAATCTTGAGAGTCCATTACAAAAGACCTGTCCCAAACAGATATATCTCTGGAATCTAAGCCATGCTTCCAGATCCCATCTGAGTTTCTTCTATCATCACCTTTCTTTGCCTTTCAACTATCAGAATATGAGCCAGAGGATTGCACTCCAATGTCCAGCTTAGACAGAGGAGCAGCATGGAAAGGGCTTCTTCTTCAGAATAATAGTTTCTAGGTCACTATGTTCCTGTTACAATTTGTCTGCAGGATCATCTCTTTTTCTTTACTTACGATATTGGACTAACACTTTCTTTTCTCATGCTTAATCTTTGTCATTCCATGTTGTTCTATGACATTCCATTCTGTTACGATTCGCTCGCAGGATGAACACTTTTTCTTTTCCTTTACTATCGAACTAATACTTTCCGTTTCTCACACTTAACTCCATTCCTTCCACGTCGTTCTACGACATTCCATACATCTCGTAAGCGTGCTTATTCCTCCACCGCGCAGGTACTCGTTAGCCTTATAAATCTTCTCACACCGTCCGTGCCAGCCCATAACATTTCTTCTCATGCGTAGTTTCGCTATTGGCTTCTGCTCTTCTAACGCCGTTTACTACGCCGGCCCTTAACCATTGTGACACGTAACTGTCACGCTTCATACTTTACTATATAAACCCTTCAACAGGGCCCCTTTACGTCTTCCTTAGCTTAGTTCTACCTATGGCTTGTCGCCTAGTTAGCACTAGCAATCCACTTGCCTTTACTCCTCAGTCTTCGTTCTACTATTAAGTTAACGCTTCACACTTGGCCCCACTGCCTTCATGTGTCTCATCCCTTGAACCTTTGACCCGTTCGCCAAGCTAGGCAGCGGTTACCTCTCGACCCATCAGTACCCTTGATGGTACCCTCGACCCAGCATCCCCACTGGCTGGCCTTACGTCGTCGTCGACACAAATGACAGATCCCCTCGACCCTACTAGGCGTTAGTAGGTCTATGCGCGACCATACCCACGGCCACGTGTAACAAAAGAACTAAGCTACCTCCTCGTTCGGGTACTATCACGTACACTGCCCACCATAGCTTCCCACCGAAACACTTGAACCACTGACCCGCGTTGGAACCCTCGAGAACCTTCGCGCACTTCACACTCAGACTCCTCCGACACCCCTGACGATCCCAACCAAGGATATTGGGACGAAGACCACGACGAGCCTTTATTAGACTCAGACGAAGAACTCACCACTCGCGACCTCTCCCATAGCTTTTCTGCCTCCATACAGATACCTCGTCCTCCGACCCCTCCGTCTCCGACACCCAGGCGCCAAACCAGCCATATCTTTCCTCTGATCCCCCGTCCTCCGTCACCCACTATGACCACCAAACCTCTCAAACTCCGCATCGGTACCCCAGACAAGTACGATGGCGACTACAAAACAGCCAAACAATGGCTTGACTCAGTCGCCTTCTATCTCAACGTCAATGCAGACGTATACAACTCTGATCCAAAACGCATCGCATTCGCACTTTCATATATGGCTCGAGGCCCAGCTCTCACCTGGGCAAACACCTTTAGATCTTCAAAAATCATAGCAGACGGCACAATCTCCATGGGCTCTTGGTCCGACTTCCATGACGCCTTCGTCCTGGCGTTCAGACACTATGATACTACCGGCAATGCAATCGCCTGGCTCACCACCACCCGTATGATCACTACTAGAAACGGCGGATACTCCCCTTCGCTAACCGAATACAACGCCGAGTTTTAAAACCAATGCGCCATAGCAGGTATTACCGACGATAACATCCTTATCGGGTATTACTCAGCCGCTATTCCCGATGCCCTCATGTGTCGCATCCTGGCTATGGAAACGGTCCCCACTACTATCACAAACTGGTTAAAAAAGGCCGTAACCTTTCAAACCCACATGGAACGCGCTCGAGAAATTGCCGCCCGTCATAAGACTCCCACCCGCCACACATATCACCAGTACTCCACCTCCACCCCTACCAAGGACCCTAACACCATGGACGTTGATGCTGTCCGACTCCCACGACTCACCCCTGCCGAATGGGAACAATGTCATAAAGAAGGAAAATACTTCCACTGCCGACAGAAAGGACACCGGGCAAACAATTGCCCCACGTTCACTTCAAACACCCCAAGGCTGAAGAAGTACGTCCGGAGGGTCGAAGAAGTAGAAGTCAAGGAAAAAGAGGAAATCCCTCGACTAATCGAGATAGATGACGAAGATGACGAAGAAACCAAGGTGTCCTGCATCGCTATTTCCTCTCAGGATTTTTGAAATGGAACGCTGCCTCGACGTCAGTAGTTCCCCCAATTTTGTGTGCGCCTGTACTTGTATCTACGTCCAAGAAGTCAATGCGTATTCCCCTTCAACTCATTGACCCTTCACACACCATGAAAACCGTCGACACTTGCACCCTCATTGATAGTGGTGCAGATATCAATTGTCTTGACTGGGACTTCGCCAGAAAAAACAAACTTCCCCTCGATAAACTTCCTACGCCTATCCCTGTCAACAACGTCGATCAAACCCCTAACGCCAAGGGAGCCATTCGCTACACCACCTCTTTTTTCACCAATATCGATGGGATTACCCAACACATACGTTTCCATGTCTTGCACTGCGGATCCGAGAATTACATTCTCGGAACTCCCTGGCTGAAACTAATGAACCCCTCCATCGACTGGCCATTGCAATCGATCAACATCACAGAATCGGTAGACGAATCCGCATCTCTCTACCACATCCACGTCGCCGATCTCAAGCGACACGATAATGCTCAACCTCGAGCACCCCCTCCGAAACCACCTCGACACGTCCTGGTCGAAACCATTCCCAACCATACCCTCTCCACATTCCTTGACATGCCAGACGGAAATCTCTACGTTTGTCGAGCACTCTATAACAATTCGTGTCAACGTATCCTCAAGATAGGATCACGATACCATCAGATCCATCCGAAGCTTGTCGCTAAGCTTACCACGGCCACTGAACTTGTGGCAGCCGCCGAGAAGGTCAAGCCAAAAGTGATGCTCCCAGACACCTACCAGGACTTCGCCCCGGTTTTCGCCAAAGAATCCGCCGACTCCCTTCCTCCCTCTAGACCCTACGACCATGAAATCAACGTTAAAGAGTCATTCGCTCCGAAAATCGGCAAGCTCTATCCACTCACCCCTGATGAGAAGAAAGCCACTGAAGACTTCCTCGACGAAAACCTCGCCGCCGGCAAGATTCGCCCTTCAAACTCCCCTCAAGCATCACCCTTCTTCTTCGTTAAAAAGAAAGACGGCAAGCTTCGCCCTTGTCAAGATTACCGATACCTCAATGAACATACTGTCCGTGACGCCTACCCACTACCTTTGATCTCCGACCTCCTCGACAAACTTAAAGGTGCTCGTGTTTTCACCAAGTTTGACGTACGATGGGGGTACAACAATGTACGTATCAAAGACGGGCACCAATGGAAGGGTGCCTTCCTTACCCATAAAGGACTCTTCGAACCTATGGTTATGTTCTTCGGCATGACTAACTCCCCAGCAACATTCCAATGTTTCATGAATGACTCCTTTCGCGATATGATTGCGGAAGGATGGCTGGTTATTTATATGGATGACCTCCTTATCTTCTCCCCAGATGATGCCACCCACACCGAACGAACTCGCCGCGTCCTCCAATGGATGACGGAACTCAATCTCCATCTCAAGCTGGAGAAATGCCAATTCGCCGTTCCAGAAGTCGAATACCTCGGAATGATTGTCAAAGAGGGGCAACTTGCTATGGATCCCGTCAAGCTTGACGGAATTGCTAAGTGGCCTACGCCACAAAAAGTCAAAGATGTCCGTTCCTTCCTGGGGTTTGCTAACTTTTACAGACGATTTATACCGGGATACTCCAATATCGCCCACCCCCTTATCGACCTCACCAAGAAAACTATGCCGTGGACTTGGTTATCCTCGCAGCAGACTGCCTTCGAACAACTCAAAGAGTTGTTCCTCCATAAGCCCGTCCTCTTTATGCCCGATATCTCTCGCCCTTTTGCTATGGCCACCGACGCTTCCAAATACACGTCGGGAGGCATTTTATTACAAACTGATGCGAACGGGGACTGGCATCCCTGTTCCTACTTATCGCAATCATTCTCCTCCTCAGAACGCAATTACGATATTCACGACAGGGAGCTCTTGGCCGTTATCCGCAGCTTCAAAGCCTGGAGGCAATACCTCCACGGCTCTCCCTTCCCCATCAAAGTCTTTTCGGACCACAAGAACTTGACCTACTTCCGCCGCCCCCAGGACCTCAACCGTCGTCAAGCCCGCTGGCTCCTTGACCTCGCTGATTTTGACTACTCTATCACTCACATACCAGGTACCCAACTTGCCGGTCCAGACACCCTCTCCCGACGACCTGATCTCCTCCCTCGCGCTGACTTGGACAACGCCGGCATCACTCTCCTCCCTGACTCCCTCTTCGTATGCCTCATTGACTCCGCCCTCTCCAACCACATTGCCTCCTCCTCCTCCTCCGATGACCTCGTTCTCCACAAACTACAAGAGCTCGATGGCTCCCTTCCCCCTGCCTTCCGTTCTCACCTTGCCGATTGACAATACTTGGACGGTGTCCTCCAGTACCAAGGACGCGTCTACGTCCCTCCCGACCGTGACCTTCGCCGCGCTGTGGTCCGATGCTCCCACGATCATGACTCCGCTGGCCACCCCAGTTACCTCAAAACCCGCCAACTTGTCGCCTCCGAATTCTGGTGGCCGGGCCTCGCCTCGTTCGTTCGCTCTTACATAGAAGGCTGTGCCGTGTGCCAGCGCAACAAAGCGAACACACACCCGTCGTCCCCTCCCCTCGTTCCGATTCCGTCCTCATGTTCTTGCCCCTTCCAGCAGATCTCTTGCGATCTTATCACCGACCTCCCTTTGTCGGGGGGCTTTGACTCATTATTGGTCGTGGTGGACCACGGCCTTACTAAGGGGGTAATTCTTTGCCCCACAAAAAAGACTATCACCGCAGAAGGGATAGCAACCCTCTTTTTCCACAAAGTCTACCTTCGCTTCAGACTCTATGAAAAGATCATCTCCGATCGCGGCCCACAGTTCGCTTCCGCCTTTGCAAAAGAACTCAGCCGACTCCTCAACTACGACCTCTCCCTCTCCACTGCTTATCATCCTCAGACTGATGGAGAAACTGAACACGTCAACCAAGAAATCGAGACTTATCTTCGCATCTACTGCAGAGATCATCCCTCTACCTGGTCCGATCATATTTCCCACGCAGAGTTTACCCATAATCACCGCCCTCATTCCATCACTGGCAAATCCCCGTTCTACCTTATAATGGGATATGAACCCCGTGCCCATCCTTCGGTCATTGCCGAAACCAATATCCCCGCCGTCGAAACCCGTCTCAAAGAACTCTCTGCCCTGAGGGACGAAGCCCTTGCATCCCATGAACTCGCATGACAGGTCATGGCGTCCAGGTCCAAGTCCAAGTTCATACCCTTTGAGAAAGGACAGCGAGTTTGGCTAGAGGCCAAAAACCTTAAAAGATCCGTCCAAGATCCGAAATTCGCCACGAAACAAGAAGGCCCTTTTGTCATCTCCGATGTCCTCTTCCCCGTTTCCTATCGCCTTCGACTCCCACAAACGTGGAAAATTCATGATACGTTCCATGCCTCTCTGCTATCACCCTATCGCGAAAATGACGTCCATGGCCCGAACTTCCCTACACCGCCTCCGGACCTTATCGAAGGACAAGAGGAATATAAAATAGAACGAATCATACGGCATCGAGGAATGCCGTCGGCCCGTCAATACCTGATCCGATGAAAAGGATACTCCGCTGAGGAAGAATCATGGGAACCCGAGTGGAACTTGAAACATTCGTCAGAGTTACTAGAAGATTATAAAAGACGTCACCCCCGCGCTTTCTCTCCTTCACCCACTCGCCCACCATGCCGCACATAAAACCACTCCATCTCCTTCTAATGGCCATCGAATTCTCCAATGTCGACACCCCTGCAGCCGCACCCTCCACCAACCCCAGCACAGTCCGTCTTCCCTCTGACGACCCCGCAAGGGTCTCTCCTACTCGCCCCGCCGCCCCTCAGCCTGTCAACTTCGCCACTCTTGTTGGTGATGTTCCCACCTCCCATGTCTCTCCCGTCTCTGGCAGGATCCAGACCTCGCCAGCGTTTACCCCTCCGCCCCATCGGGAACCTTCTCCTGGACCTCCCTCGTTCCTAGGAGTCCACCGACCCCAGCTTGTCCGTGCACCAAGTTCGGACTCTCTTATCGCCCATTCTGGATGGGATTCTCAAGTCCCACTAGACGTTTCATCTCATCTTCATACTGGTCGACTCCGAGAAGAGAGGTTCACCGATGAGCACTACGTCCGCTTTCATTCGCTCATGTCTGACGACCGTCTTCGCGTTCCCATTAGTGTATACACTTCAGACGCTTCCCCCATCTTTACGTAGTTCGAAACCGCGATGCAAATCAACCACGTTGCCGCCTTCATCTCCGGCTCTGGCCCGGTATTCCCTCATACTATGCTTGGCAGGACCATGCAGGACTTCATCTATCATGCGCGCTACCAACTATATTCTCACGCGTTCCAATTGGGTTACGACTCCTTCCTCCTTGACGTTGACAACCACTTCCGAGACCTTGCCGCTGCAGGTCGAGGACTTGGCAGTGAAGTACTAAGGGATGGATCACCTATCCATAGGCAAACGCTCAACGACTGGTGGACAGGCCGCAACGGTAGGGATCGCGTTTACCCCGGACACCCTCGCTTCAATCAACGGTGCTTCCAATGCCACTGTCTCGGGCATACCCAGCTCTCGTGTCAACAACACATCTGCACTGGATGCCGTCGACATGCCCCTGGCCATTCACTTGCCTGTTGTCCAGGGCCCACCCGTTCCCTCGCCTCCCGCCTTTCCTCCTCCCGCGCTCCACCTTCTTCGTCCACGTCCACGTCCACACCTCGCCGCCCCCAAGCCGCGTTCCGCAACGGACAAATCGTCCGTCGAGCCACTCCCCGCCGTACCTCTCGTCAATCCTCCTCTTCTTCTCAGCAGTCCTACCACCCTGCGCCATCCTCTCCTCGCACCTCCTCCCCGTACGAGGACGGAGATGAACTAGACGATGTCAGTTACGCCAATGTCACTGGCTCCCCAGGACCCGCTTTCCGGGACTTTTAAGGAATCCTCGCCGTAGCTTCGGGTTACTAAGGGGGTAATGTTACGATTCGCTCGCAGGACGAACACTTTTTCTTTTCCTTTACTATCGAACTAATACTTTCCGTTTCTCATGCTTAACTCCATTCCTTCCACGTCGTTCTACGACATTCCATACATCTCGTAAGCATGCTTATTCCTCCACCGCGCAGGTACTCGTTAGCCTTATAAATCTTCTCATGCCGTCCGCGCCAGCCCATAACATTTCTTCTCATGCGTAGTTTCGCTATTGGCTTCTGCTCTTCTAACGCCGTTTACTACGCCGGCCCTTAACCATTGTGACACATAACTGTCACGCTTCATACTTCACTATATAAACCCTTCAACAGGGCCCCTTTATGTCTTCCTTAGCTTAGTTCTACCTACGGCTTGTCGCCTAGTTAGCACTAGCAATCCACTTGCCTTTACTCCTCAGTCTTCGTTCTACTATTAAGTGAACGCTTCACACTTGGCCCCACCGCCTTCGTGTGTCTCATCCCTCGAACCTTTGACCCGTTCGCCAAGCTAGGCAGCGGTTACCTCTTGACCCGTCAGTACCCTTGACGGTACCCTCAACCCAGCATCCCCACCGGCTGGCCTTACGTCGTTGTCGACACGAACGACAGATCCCCTCGACCCTACTAGGCGTTAGTAGGTCTACGCGCGACCATACCCACGGCCACGCGTAACACATTCCTCTCATAAGCATGCTTATCCTTCACCATGCAGGTATCCTTAATCTTCTGCTCTTGTTATGCTGTATGCACCAGCTCTTAATGTCTTTCTCTCACACGTGGGTTCTACGACATTTTTTCACTTTCTACTGCCACTTCTCCCACTAGCCCTTACACTGAGCAACAAAATTGTCTCAATGTTGGTAACATTTGGATTGTTGCATGAATATCTGATGCACCTTTGATGCTAGACCCTCAAATATGGGTAATATTGTTTTGCGACAAGGAATAAGCACCACTTCTTTTGAGAAGCGATCTACAGCTACTAAGATGCTATCTGATCTGTTACTTTCTGGCAAATCAGTGACAAAATTGACAGATATGTCTTTCCAGGGCCCACTAGGGACTTCTAAGGGTTGCAATAAACCAGAGCTAGGCTGGTTGGTGTTACGATTCGCTTGCAGGATGAACACTTTTTCTTCTCTTACACTATAGGACTAATACTTTCTGTTTCTCATGCTTAACCTCACTCTTTCCATGTCATTCTACGACATTCCATTCATCTCGTAAGTGTGCTTATCCTTCACTGCGCAGGTACCCCTTTTCTTCTGATCTTCTCACACTGCATGCGCTGGCCCTTAATGTCTCTTTTCATGCGTAGTTTTGCCATTGGCCTCTCTATTCTAACGCCGCTTCCTATGCCAGCCCTCAACCACTGTGACACATAACTGTCATGCCTTTTACTCTACTATATAAACCCTTCAACAGGGCCTCTCATCTCTTCTCCTTAGCTTAGTTCTACCTACGGCTTGCTGCTGTTGCGACTACAATCTTGCAGGGCAATCACTATCTCTAAACGTCGAGTGGGATGACTATCTTATGAGGGGAACTTTGCAGGCAGGGAACAAGAGAACTAGACTGAGGACTCTAGCCTCGTCCAGTCTCGTCTTATATACTAGTTCTACTGTAGATACATGTTGTGTACCGATCTAGATACGTATCTACATAAGTCCATCCCCTTGGCCCTAAGTGATCGACATGCGGCCTACTGCTTGCAGCGGGGATTATCATACATGAGGATTCCAGCCGTTGATCTGCTGCGGGTGGTAGAATGGAAGATGTCAACGGTAATTAAAGATAAGGGATCACATCACAGTGATGGGGTGACTGATGTGAGGTCTGTGATGATCACGAGGTATTAAATACGTGCTGTGATCAGTGGGGCGAAGTGTGAAGAGCTGAATGTGAAGCCCACTGATCTAGAAGGGCCCGTTAGATCCCCTGTGTCTAGCACAGTGTCTGTGGTCGGGTTTACCCTTGATAAGATAAAGGAAGTGTCCATATGCGCAAAGTAAAGTTGAAAAATATATAGCTGTAACAGCTGCCTAGTTAGTACTAGCAATCTATTGCCTTTACTCCTTGTGTCTTCGTTCTACCATTAAGTGAATGCTTCACACTACAGTCTACCCGCCTTTGTGTGTCTTTACCCTTGATACTTTGACCTGCTTGTCAAGCTAGGCAGCGGTATCCCTTTGACCTGCCAACACCCTTGATGGAACCCTCGACCCAGTATCCCTATGGCTGGCCTTATGTCGTCACGAATGACTAACTTCCTTGACCCTACTAGGCATTAGTAGGTCTATGTGCGACCATACCCATGGCCACGTGTAACAGTTGGAAGGCTTCATTCATGCGTATTGATTGCAGCAAGATACATAATCTTTAATCTGAGTTGTGACACCAGGCCACCAATAGTGATGTAAGACTAGATCAATAGTATTTTCATTTCCAGGATGACCTGCCATAGGTGAGTCATGACATAATTTAAGGGTCTTGATTCTTAAGTCTTTGTTTTCTCTGTTTTTGGCCAGAATGTATAACCAGTTTTCTTCTTGGTAAAGAAACCCATTAGCTTCTTCACACACTTGGTATTCTTTACATAACTTCTGTACTTCTGTCTCCATCAAGAGGCATGTTTGATTAAATATATCTTGATGTAGCTGTGCCCCTTCATTGTAGACTGCGACTTTGGATGATGTTGTCCTTATCTGCTCTGGGGATATCATAGTTATTCCTTTGTTGTCGTCTTCTATTCCATGTGCATGATCTTCTCTTCTAGAGAGAGCATCTGCTTTTGTGTTAGATGATCCTGGTTTGTACACAAAGGTATAATTGAATCTGGATAGATATTGTGCCCATCTAGCTTGCCTTCTCAATAGATCTTGTGCTTTCATAAAGTACTGAAGGTTTGCATGATCATTCCATACTTCAAATGGATGTTCTGTCCCTTCTAGATAATGACGCCATTGTTCCAGTGATCTGATGATGCTCAACATCTTTTTATCTGCAATAGGATAGTTTCTTTCTTCTGGTGACATCGAGTGTGAGCTGAATGCTACTAGATGCCATTTGTCTTCTTTTAGTATAGATAGTACTGCTTCTGTTGCGTAATTAGAAGCATCTGTTTCTAAATGGAATTGACGATTGATATCGGGATAAGCAAGAATAGGGGCCGTGGTGAATCATTTTTTAGTTGGTCAAAAGCATTCTGTTGCATAGAATCCCATTTCCAAGAGACATCTTTCTTTAGGAGGCCGTTCAGAGGCCTAGCGACTTGTGCATAACCTTTTATGAAGCGATGATAGTAGTTGGCAAGACTGAGAAAGCTTCGCACTCCTTTTACATTGGTAGGTGCTGGCCAATCTAAGATGGCATCGACCTTCTTACGATCCATCTTAATCCCATCTTATTCTACAACCATCCCCAAATAATCGACTTCTTTGGTTTGGTGAAGAGATCATTTTCTTCTAAACACTATAGCACTTTCTTAATGACTTCTGTGTGTTCTTGCTCATTGTCTGTTTTGGTGAATATCATGATGTCGTCAATGTATACTACGATGATGTCTTTCATATCTGCAAATAATTTGTTCATCATAGTTTGGAAGGTGGCTGGGGAGTTGCACAATCCAAAGAACATGACCAGAGGTTCAAAAGTCCCTTTATGTGTGATGAAGGCTGCTTTCCATTTGTTGCCTTCTTTGATATGTACATTGTTGTATCCCCATCTGAGATTCAATGTAGTGGATAACTTAGCTCCCTTCAATTGGTCTATGAGCTGTGAAATGAGAGGAAGTGGATAGTTATTTTGTACTGTCTGTGAGTTTAGAAAACGATAGTCTTGTACCATGCATTTTCATCCATCTTTCTTTGATATGAAGAAGACTGGTGATGTTTGAGGAGATTTAGAAGGTCTGATGTATCTGTTACACATGGCCTTGGGTAAGGTCGTGCATAGACCTACTAACGCCTAGTAGGGTCGAAGGTTCAGTTGTTTGTGTATACGACGACATGGGTGCCAGCTGTGGGGATACTGGGTCAAAGGTACTGTCAAGGGTGTTGACAGGTCGAGGGTAACCGCCGTCTAGCTTGATGAATGGATCAAGGGTTTTGAGAGCGTAGAGACACACAAAGGTGATTAGCCAAGTGTGAAGTGTTCACTTAATAGTAGAACGAAGACTTAGGAGTAAAGGCAAGTGAATTGCTCATGCTAACTAGGCGACAAGCCATAGGTAGAACTAAGCTAAGGAAGAAAGACGAAAGGCCCTATTGAAGGGTTTATATAGTAAAGTAAGAGCGTGACAGTTATGTGTCACAAAGGTTAAGGGCCAGTGTGGGAAGCAGTATTAGAAACAGAAAGAACAATAGAGAAGCCACACGTGAGAGAGAGACATTAAGGGCTGGCGCAAATGGCATGAGAAGATCAGAAGAAAGGAGTACCTGTGTGGTGGATGATAGGCACGCTTATGAGATGTATGGAATGTCGTAGAATGACATGAAAGGTATGAGGTTAAGCATGAGAAAAGAAAGATATTAGTCCAATATCGTAAGAGAAGAAAAAGCATTCGTCCTGCGAGCAAATCATAACAGTATCCTTTGGATGACTGATCTTCTAGCCAGTCTGATACTTCCTTTTGTTTGTCTGTGCTCAGGGGTATAAGTCTTTCTTTCTTCGGCTAAAAGTTTTCTTTAAGATCTATAGCATGATCCCAAGACTTTTGTGTGGGCATTCTGGTTGATGCCTTTTCTTTGAATACTTTAAGATGCTCATGATAGCATTCTGGTACAAGTTCTGCAGCAGACTTCTTTTGATCCATAAGAGATTTAAGATTTTCGTCCACTGCTTGGCCTATTCTAATACTTTGTTCTTGTTTTTCCTTTTGTTTCTTTTCCAATGTTTTTATGGTTTTGTAGACTTTGTATTGAGCTTCCTGCTCCTCTTTCTCTAATAGCCTGAGATAGACACTTTTATCTCTAAGCTTCCAGTATTCCTTTCTACAACTTCTTAGTTTAATCTCCCCAGTCTTTCAATTGATATCTGGGTTATGCTTCTTTAACCAAGAGTAGCTGATTACCATCTGGTTCTTTCCCAAACTGGTAACTTCTGCTTCGACTATCTCTTGATGTCCTTTATAATCTAGCAGAAGTGATGCTACATGTGTAATCTTGCCTGCTTCATTTTGAGTGCTGTCTATGTTGTAAATGGTGAGGGATGAAGCGACTGCTCTCTACAATCATAGTAGTGAGGGAGCTGAATGTCTAACCTATCTGTATAAGGAGTGAGACAGATTATATGATCAGATCAAAGGGGGAATGACAGATAAGATGGGGAGCATATATATGATCTCTCAAGTTGCTTTTGGTATTCGGGTGAATAGGAGAGGAGCTTGCTGTGACTGTGACATTCACAAGAAGAGGCTGGATTCTTCTTGGGCAAGAGAGTAGGAGGTATCAAAGTGGAACAACTTAGGGAAGTATCCCCAAGTGTTCCTATGTATTTATATACTACTGTACAAGAGATACAATGTTCTAAGCTGGCTGGGTAGAGGGTAAGGGTGTAGGGTATGATGTAAGTGTGGAGCAGGGCAGTGTACATGCTGGCTAAGGTGAGGCAAATATGAAAGAATGGAAGGGTGAAGTGAGTGAAGTAGGTCTAGAGCATGGTAATTAAGGGAATGTGTATGTGATGAGGCACCCAGACCAGTGATGTCATGATGACATCATATCATATCTTATCAGTAAGAAAGTGAAAGGAATAGTGAAGGGAGTGATCTTAGATAAGATCATGGAGAGATAAGATTAGATAAAGAGAAAAATGCGAAAATGTCAGTGGCATGAAATCAATTCGTAACAAGGGGTTGTGCAAGTTGCCTAAGTGGGAGTGTATGTTGCATTGCAAATACATTATCTACAAAGACACAGTTTGCGCCTGAGTCTAGGAGTGCCGATACTGGAATAAAACTTTGATCAGTGTTTTTAGGTTTTACCTTTATGTTCATTTTTAGTTTATTATCAATTTTCAGTGATCTGCAAAAGATTCCTTCATCTGGGATTTGATCTGCAGGTGAGATTGAAGGGTTAGCTTTCTTTGAAGAGGAATTAAGCACTGGTGTAATGCCCCGGCCAAGCCTCTGAGAGAACTCCTCTATTGGTAAAGAAGAAAATATAATAGTAGAAGGTGCTGCTTTCGTATCATAAACATGTAGACTAGAAAAACGATTGTCTGTTGGAAAGTGTACCTGCTTATGCTTACCTTTGTCTAGATTAGACCCAGTTCCTGAATCTAGGCTCTGCCTTTTGCCAACTTCTTATTCTTGGCATCTTCGATGTCCCTGAAGAGCGCCCTTGCTTCTTCGAACGACATGCCCCTTATGGCTGCTGTGGAGTCATGTCCTTTTCCTTTTTTGGCTTGTGTGCCGGGTGTGTAAATATGTTCGGTGTTCTTAACATTATCCGAAGATGTGCTTTTTACCTACCTACATCGGCAGTCTTTCTTGTGGCCATTGGACCATCCACAAAGATCACATTTAGTGGAAGGCTTCTTGCATTGTTTGGCAAAATGACCTATTTCGCCACAATTTTAACATGACTTTGCACCTTTCTGTGCTGTGCTTATGTCCATCGCATTAGAATCTTTTGCTTTTGCTTGAGATCTACATTGTGTTCTGCCTCTGATCATGTCAAGGCTTTCAAGACGATGCCCTACATGTCTCATTGTTTCCATGGTGGCTTCTACCATCTCCTTGCGCATGCCATTTTTCCAGATGAAGTCTATGATGTACCTCTTCACTCTGTTCTCTAGTAACCATACTCCATGCAGATCACTAAGTTGTACCTTTTGGTATTCTGCATACCATTTAACAAGGAAGTCGTCAATGAGTTGTCCTTGTCCTTGATACATTTCTTGAATCTCTTGGTTGTGCAATCTTTAATGTTGCTTCCTTTGAATAGCTGTCTAAGTTTGTCTTCCAGTTTATCCCAAGTGTAGTTGTTTCCAGGTGTGTAGATTAACTGGAGTCTTAACTGTGCGAAGGGTCCTGCCCTTGCACCTTTCAGTCTTGATAGTACTGCCAGGATTGCT
The DNA here is from genome assembly GCA_038094595.1 of Pulveroboletus aff. annulatus. NCBI lineage: Eukaryota > Fungi > Basidiomycota > Agaricomycetes > Boletales > Boletaceae > Pulveroboletus > Pulveroboletus aff. annulatus. Next base: position 408 of record JBBPTX010000743.1, on the reverse strand, counting down.
TCGTTGCTCTTTAGGGGAATTGGGTGTCGATTGATTTCGATCTAGGCTTGGATCTTTGCCCACCATTCATCAAACTTGGCAAAGGATCTGTCGTATTCCCCAGGGTCTACAAAAACTTCGACTTTTCTGGATGATGCTCCTACTACTGGAGCAATTACCGGCATTGGTTGTGGTTGTGGTGGTGATGGTGGTGCTTGAGGTTGAGCATGTTACAGCTATATATTTTTCACTCTAACTTTCTAACTTAAGCGAATACGGACGCTTTCTTTATCTTATCAAGGGAAAACCTGACCTAGACGCTGTGCTAGACACAGGGGATCTACGGGCCCTTCTAGATCAGTGGGCTTCACCTTTTACTCTTCACCTTTCGCCCCACTGATCACAGCACGTATTTAATACATTGTGATC
>JBBPTX010000742.1:0-16916 GCA_038094595.1 Pulveroboletus aff. annulatus | reverse complement strand
GACGAGGGGGAGGGGGTAAGCATTTCGGATGGTGTGAGAATTGAGATATCGATAATCTTGGCAGGGACGAAGAGTTCCATCCTTCTTTGGGACGAAAAAGAACAGCGATGCCTGTGGGGAGTGGGAGGGGACGATACGTCCTATTTTAAGGTGTTCGTCGATGAATTCTTTGCATGCGATTTTCTCCGCAGGGTTGAGAGGGTAGACCTTTGCGATCTTGGGGACGAATGAGTCCTTGAGTTCAATTACATGGTCATAGGGTCGATGTGGGGGGAGGTCGTTGAACGTCTTCTCTTCAAAGACGGAGGAGAAGTTCTGACACCAGTCTGGGAGGGGTTGTTCTTTTACTCCTTCCTGTTGGGCGAGTTGGGTAGAAAGGGTGATCTTATGGATATGAAATGAGGGGGGTTCGTGGATGACGACTTTCTTGGCGTTCCAGTCAATTGCAGGGGAGTGTTTTTGCAACCAGGGCATCCCTAGGATCACTTGTTTGCTTCCTAAGGAGGTGATCATGAAAGTGGCTTCGTCGCTCATGGATGGGAATAAGAGTCGAACGGAGATTTGCCATTTGAGGGCTCCCTTGTGGTTCAGGGTTCCGTCTACATTGTAGGCTTGTAGGGGTTTGGGGAGGCGACGTATCGCGTCACGGAGGTGGGGTATCAGGGACTCATCAATGAAGTTTCCTGTTGCTCCACTATCGATAAGGGCAGTGGCAACGACGGTTTTCTTAGGGGTTTGTAGGCGAACTGGGAGGCGCAAAGTTCATTCATTGGGTAGTCCTACAAGTACAACAGGGGAAGGAGACGTCAAAGCATCTTCCCCTAGAGAAAATCCGAGGTATCTAAGGTGGCTATTCCTTCCTCAGTGTTGTCTTCGAAACAGAGTTTCAGCGTCTGAAGGATTTCTCCTTCGTCTTTCTTATCGGTGCGAAGCTGGGCGATGTATGCATCCAGCTTCGACATCTGGGTGGCGGCGGGGGTCTCAGGGGTGTAGGACGACGTGGTGGCGGCCTGAATAGTCTGCGGGCGGGGGGGACGAGGGGTGTTTGTGGAGAAGGATCGACATTGGGTGGCGTTATGTCCAGGCTTTCGGCAACGAAAACATCATCCTTCTTTGATGCATTTAGCGCGTTCGACTGGGGTGAGTTTGGCAACTTGAATGGTGTCGACGTCCATGGCGTTTGGGTCAGGGTTTGGGGTTGAGCCATGGTTGATGAGGGATGGCATCCTTCCTCCTTTGTGAAGAGCATTGATGCGGGCAAGTTGTCCATGGAATTGCTTGGCTTTGGTGATCCAAGCATCAAGGGTGGTGGGGACGTTGTCCATTTGGAGGATCATGTTGGCGATGTTGCGGTCAACTCCAGCTGAAAAGTAATCGATGGTGGACATTTCGTTGGTGTTCTTTGCATGGGCGGCTAGGTTCTGGAAGTCTGTGATGAATTTCTGAAATCCGTCGTCCCATTTTCCGTTGGAGAGACGGACAGGTTTCTGGACAAGGGTCTGAAGTTCTAGGCGAGCGGTGGCTTGGATGTCGAAGGGGAAAAACATGGATTCAAAGTTTGTTGTGAATTTTTCAAAAGTTTTCTCAGTGCCAGCGATGCTTTGGTCAGCCATCTTGTCATACCACATTTTGGAGAAGGATACGCCTCGACCTTTGCTCATCTTGTTGAGGGAGGTCATAATTTTATCATTGTTGTCGGCATAGAGGATAGCGTTGAGGGTGAAGTATGCAGTCATGGCTTTGATCCATCGGGAGGCATCTTGGGGTTCCCCCGAGAAGTCGGCGGAGAGGGCCGCCTTGAGTTTGGACTTCTGGGTGGACATGGCTGGGGGTGCTGATGGCGTGGGTGGTGGGGGTGTCTGGGGTGGCAGAGCAGCTAGGGTGGGTGCAGGGGGAGTCTGAGGTGATGAGGTGGTGGGGGTTTGTGCGGGGGGGTTTAGGCGTGGTCGTCTTAGAGGGTTCAGCAGTGGGTTTGGGGCGTAGGATGATCCTGTTACTCGACGAGGTCCAGAGGTCGAAGGTGTAAGGTCTGGCAATGGTGAATCGTCCTCGGAGTCGGAGGGGGGGCGAAACGAGGAGAGTCTAGGTGCAATGGTGGGGGTGGGTTCGTCCTGCTTCTAAATAGAAGGGACAGAGGGAGACTCTTGATCTTTTGTTACGCTTTAGCAATCGTCCTGAGAGAGAGAGAGAGCGAGCAATGTTCTTCCCTAAGGTCGGACGCTCACGAAGAGGTACCACAGAGTCCTTAGGAAGTACAAGGTCACACAAGGGGACAAGGGGCTCAAGATGAGTGCGATTTGCAGTGCAGATCAAGAGTAGGGTACGAGTACATGCAGCCTGGGTATAAGTACTACGCGATGACTAATAGTACTAGGGTAAGCGAAGGGATACTAAGCCGCTGTGAGAGAAGTGGCTGGGGAGGGGCGCTGTCCATGGGAAAAATGGAAGTAGTACCATAACGTTGGGAAAGGAACCATGCACAGAGTGGATAGGAAGAGCGGAAAAGGAAACCTGTGCTATGGTAATACAATAAAGGTGTGAGGGTCAAAGAGATAACGAGGAAAAGGAGAAGAAAACCGTAACACTCGACCTCTGGACCTCGTCGAGTAACAGGATCATCCCACACCCCAAACCCACTGTTGAACCCTCTAAGACGACCTCGCCTAAACCCCCTCACACAAACCCCCACCACCTCGTCACCTCAGACCCCCCCTACACCCACTTTAACCGCTCCACCACCCACACCACCAGCACCCCCAGCCATGTCCACCCAGAAGTCCGAACTTAAGGTGGCCCTCCCCGCTGACTTCTTAGGGGAACCCCAAGATGCCTCTCGATGGATCAAAGCTATGACCGCATATTTCGCCCTCAACTCTGCCCTCTATGCCGACGACAATGATAAAATCATGACCTCCCTCAACAAGATGAGCAAGGGTCGAGGGGTATCCTTCTCCGAAATGTGGTATGACAAGATGGCAGATCAAAGTATTGCGGGCACTGAGAAAACCTTTGAGAAATTCACAACAAACTTCGAATCCACGTTCTTCCCCTTCGACATCCAAGCCACCGCTCGTCTAGAACTCCAGACCCTTGTCCAGAAACCCGTCCGTCTCTCCAACGGAAAATAGGACGACGGATTTCAGAAATTCATCACGGACTTCCAGAACCTAGCTGCCCGCGCAAAGAACACCAACGAAATGTCCACCATCGACTACTTTTCAGCTGGAGTTGACCGCAACATCGCCAACATGATCCTCCAAATGGACAACGTCCCCACCACCCTTGATGCTTGGATCACCAAAGCCAAGCAATTCCATGGGCAACTCGCCCGTATCAATGCTCTTCGCAAAGGAGGAAGAATGCCATCCCTCATCAACCATGGCTCAACCCCAACCACTGACCCAAATGCCATGGACGTTGACACCATCCGAGTCGCCAAACTCACCCCAGTCGAATGGGCTAAATGTATCAAAGAAGGACGATGTTTCCGCTGCAGAAAGCCTGGACACAACGCCACCCAATGTCGGTCCTTCCCCACAAGCACCCCTCGCCCCCCTCGCCCGCAAACTATTCAAACCGCCACCACATCGTCTCACACCCCTGAGACCCCCACGGTCACCCCGACGTCAAGGCTGGACGCATATATCACCCAGCTTCGCACCAATAAGAAAGATGAAGGAGAAATCCTTCAGACGCTGAAACTCTGCTTTGAAGACAACGCTGAGGAAGGAATAGCCACCTTAGATACCTTGGATTTTCTCTAGGGGAAGATGCTTCGACGTCTCCTTCCCCTGTTGTATTTATAGGACTACCCAATGAACGAACTTTGCGCCTCCCAGTTTGCCTACAAACCCCTAAGAAAACTGTCGTCGCCACCGCCCTTATTGATAGCGGAGCAACAGGAAACTTCATTGATGAATCCCTGATACCCCACCTCCGCGACGCGATACATCACCTCCCCAAACCCCTACAAGCCTACAATGTAGATGGGACCCAGAACCACAAAGGAGCACTCAAATGGCAAATCTCTGCTCGACTCTTATTTCCGTCCATGAACGACGAAGCCACTTTCATGATCACCTCCCTGGGAAGTAAACAAGTGATCCTAGGGATGCCCTAGTTGCGAAAACACTCCCCTGCCATCAACTGGAACACCAAGAAGGTCGTCATCCACAACCCCCCCTTGTTTCATATCCATAAGATCACCCTTTCTACCCAACTCGCCCAACAGGAGGAAGTAAAGGAACAACCTCTCCCGGACTGGTGTCAAGACTTCTCCTCTGTCTTCGAAGAGAAGTCGTTCAATGACCTTCCCCCACATCGACCCTATAACCATGCAATTGAACTCAAGGACTCATTCGTCCCCAAGATTGCAAAGGTTTACCCTCTCAACCCTGTGGAGAAAATCGCATGTAAGGAATTCATCAACAAACACCTCAAGACTGGACGTATCATCCCCTCCCACTCCCCACAGGCATCGCCATTCTTTTTCATCCCAAAGAAGGATGGGACTCTCTGTCCCTGCCAAGACTATCGATATCTCAACTCTCACACCATCCGGAACGCCTACCCCCTCCCCCTCGTCTCAGATCTTATCGACGATATGAAAGACTCGACCCTCTTCACCAAGCTAGATATTCGATGGGGTTATAACAACATTTGAATTCGTGAAGAAGACCAATGGAAGGCCGCGTTCATCACCCCCTTCGGCCTCTTCGAACCGACAGTTATGTTCTTCGGGTTCAACAACGCCCCACCCACATTCCAGAGCTTCATAAATCACATCTTCGCAGATATGGTCTCTGAAGGATGGCTGAAGATCTACATGGACGACCTTGGCATACACACCACTAAAGACCTCTCTCTTCATCATGACCGCACTCGCCGAGTCCTCCAACGCCTCCGAGAACACGGCCTTTCCCTCAAACTGTCCAAATGTCTCTTTGACGCACCTACTATGGAATACCTAGGTCTCATCATTGGTCAAGGAAAGGTTGCCATGGACCCGGTAAAGCTCAAAGCCATCGCCGAATGGAAACCTCCCACATCGGTCAAAGGCATCCGCAGCTTCTTAGGCTTCGCCAACTTCTATCGTAAATTCATACCCGACTTTTCCAACGTCGTCGCCCCTCTAGTTCTCCTCACTCGAAAGGACGAACCCTGGCACTGGACGTCTCTCCAACAGAACGCCTTCACCCATCTCAAGAACGCTTTCTCTTCTGCACCAGTCTTGTCCCTCCCAGACCCCTCTCGCCCATTCTCCCTTATGACAGATGCCTCCCTCCTTGCAGCAGGGGCCCTCCTTCTCCAGGAGGACGCCAATGGCGACCTCCACCCATGCGCATACTTCTCCCGCACCTTTTCCCCCGCCGAACATAACTATGACATCTACGACAGGGAACTCCTCACTGTCATCCTCGCTGTTACAGCTATATATTTTTCATCTTTACTTAAGCGCATACGAACGCTTCCTTTATCTTACTTATCAAGGGAAAACCCGACATAGACACTGTGCTAAGACACAGGGGATCTAACGGGCCCTTCTAGATCAGTGGGCTTCACCATTCAGCTCTTCACATTTCGCCCCACTGATCACAGCACGTATTTAATACATCGTGATCATCACAGACCTCACAACAGTCACCTCCGTCACTGTGATGTGATCCCTTATCTTTAATTACCATTGACATCTTCCATTCCACCCACCCGCAGCAGATCAATGGCTGGATACCTCATGTACTTATTAATCTCCGCTACAGGCCGACTCCTCATGTCAATCATGTTGGGCCTAGGGGATGGACTTATGTAGATACGTATCTAGATCAATACACAACATGTATCTACAAGTAGAATAGTATATAAAGCGAGACTAGACGAAGCTCAGTCTCCAGTCTAGTTCTCTTGTTCCCTGCCTACAAAGCATCCCTCATAAGATAGTCCTTCCACTCGACGTTTAGAGATAGTGATTGCCCTGCAAGATTGTAGTTGCAACAATGGGTATTTGGAAGTGTCGGTGGCCATGGCAAAAGGCCGAGAAACGTCAGGCATAAAAAGGACAGGCTTACGAAGGAACAGCTCCTTGAGCCATTCGAAAGCAGTCTGTTGTGCGGGACCCCAAGTCCAGGGCATGGTTTTCTTGGTGAGGTCGATGAGGGGTCGGGCGATGTTGGAGTATCCAGGGATAAAGCATCTATAGAAGTTAGCAAAGCCAAGAAAGGAGCGGACGTCTTTGACTTTTTGTGGGGTGGGCCACTTAGCAATCCCGTCGAGTTTGATGGGGTCCATAGCAAGTTGTCCCTCCTTGACGATCATCCCGAGGTATTTGACTTCTGAGACGGTGAACTGGCATTTTTCCAGTTTGAGATGGAGATGGAATTCCGTCATCCACTGGAGGACATGGCGAGTGCGTTCGGTGTGGGTGTCGTCATCTGGAGAGAAGATGAGGAGATCATCCATGTAGATTACTAACCATCCTTCGGCGATCATATTGCGGAAGGAGTCGTTCATGAATTGTTGGAAGGTTGCGGGTGAGTTAGTCATCCCGAAGAACATCACCATAGGCTCAAAGAGTCCTTTGTGGGTAAGGAAGGCACCTTTCCATTGGTGTCCGTCCTTTATACATACGTTGTTGTACCCCCACCGCACATCAAACTTGGTGAAGGTGCGAGCTCCTTTGAGTTTATCGAGGAGGTCAGAAATCAGCGGTAATGGGTAGGCATCGCAGACGGTGTGTTCATTGAGGTATCGATAATCTTGACACGGATGGAGTTTGCCGTCTTTCTTTTTGACGAAGAAGAATGGTGATGCTTGAGGGGAATTCAAGGGGCGAATCTTGCCTGCAGCGAGATTCTCATTGAGGAAGTCTTCGGTAGCTCTCTTTTCGTCAGGCGTAAGTGGGTAGAGTTTACCAATCTTCGGGGAGAACGAGTCCTTGACATTGATTTCGTGATCATAGGGTCTGGAGGGGGGAAGGGAGTCGGCTGATTCTTTGGCGAAGACGGGGGCAAAATCTTTGTAGACATCGGGGAGGACAACTTTCGGCTCGGCTTTTTCGGCGGCGGCCGCGAGTTCCGTGGCGGTGGTTAGTTTGGCTACCAGCTTTGGGTGCGTCTGGTGGTATCGGGATCCTACCTTGAGGATCCGTTGGCAAGAGTTGGTGTGGAGCGCTCGACAGACGTAAAGGTTTCTGTCCGGCATATCGAGGAACGTAGAGAGGGTATGGTCTGGGATGGTTTCGACCATTATGTGGCGAGGTGGTTTTGGAGGAGGTGTCTGGGGTTGGTCGTCATTGTGTCGTTTGAGATCGGTGACGTGGATATGATACAATGATGCCGACTCGTCTACTGTTTCTGGGATACTGATCGTTTGCGAAGACCAGTCTATAGAGGGATTCGTGAGGCGTAGCCAGGGTGCCCTGAGAATCACGTTTTCTGTCCCACAGTGCATGACATGGAAGCGCACATGCTGGGCGACGCCGTCGATATTGGTGAAAAGGGAGGCGGTGTAGCGGATCACGCCTTTGGCATTGGGGGTTTGATCGACGTTGTTAATGGGGATGGGTGTCGGTAGTTTTTCTAGAGGGAGTTTGTGTTTTCGAGCGAAATCCCAATCTAGGCAATTGATGTCTGCTCCGCAATCGATGAGAGTGCAAGTGTTGACAGTTTTCATGGTGTGCGAAGGATCGATGAGTTGTAAAGGAATTTGTATTGACTTCTTGGACGTGGATACAAGTACAGGTGCACACGTAACTGGGGGAACTACTGACGTCGAGGCAGTGTTCCATTTCAAAAATCCAGAGAACCGATAGCGACGCAAGATATTTTCATTTCTTCGTCGTCTTTTTCATCATCTATTTCAATCAGCCGAGGGACTTCTTCTTCGTTTTCGACTTCTACTTCTGTAACCCTCCAGATGATCTTCCTCGGCTTCGGGGTGTTTGATGTAAATGTAGGACAGTTGTTTGCCCGATGTCCTTTCTGTTAGCAACGGAAGCACTTTCCTTCCTTGCGACATTGCTCTCGTTTGGCGGGGGTGAGTCATGGGAGGTGTACGGCGTCAATGTCCATGGCGTTGGGGTCCTTGGCGGGAGTGGGAGCGGAGTATTGATGGTATGTGTGACGGGTGGGGGTTTTATGATGGGCAGCGATTTCTTGAGCGCGTTCCATGTGGGTTTGGAATGTTACAGCCTTTTTCAACCAAGTGTCTATGGTGGTGGGGACTGTCTCCATGGCGAGGATTCGGCGCATGAGGGCGTTGGGGATAGCGGCTGAGTAGTAGCCAATGAGGACATTGTCGTCGGTGATGCCAGCTATGGCGCAGTGGTTCTGGAACTGAGCGTTGTATTCAGTAAGAGAAGGGGAGTATCCGCCATTCTTGGTGGCGATCATGCGGGTTGTAGTAAGCCAGGCAATTGCATTGCCAATGGTGTCATAGTGTTTGAACGCCAAGATGAAGGCGTCACGGAAATCGGACCAAGAGCCCATAGAGATCGTGCCATTGGCAGCGATTTTTGAAGACCTAAAGGTGTTTGCCCATGTGAGAGCGGGGCCTAGAGTCATATAAGAGAGGGCAAAAGCGATGCGTTTCGGGTCAGAATTATAGACGTCTGCATTGACGTTTAAGTAAAAGGCGACGGAGTCAAACCATTGTTTGGCTGTTTTATAATCTCTGTTGCATCTACAAATCTTTGCAGGCAACCACTTAAAGCTAGGCATCGAGAGGAGTGATTCTTAAGATACTACTTGTAGGAGAGGAACAAGAGAATTAGACTGGAGACTGAGCTCCGTCCAGTCTCGCTTTATATACTATTCTACTTGTAGATACATGTTGTGTATCGATCTAGATACGTATCTACATTAGTCCATCCCCTAGGCCCAACATGATCGACATGAGGAGTCAGCCTGTAACAGAGATTAATAAGTACATGTGTTTACCAGCCGTTGATCTGCTGCGGGTGGGTGGAATGGAAGATGTCAACGGTAATTAAAGATAAGGGATCACATCACAGTGATGGAGGTGACTGATGTGAGGTCTGTGATGATCACGAGGTATTAAATATGTGCTGTAATCAGTGGGGCGAAAGTGAAGAGCTGAATGTGAAGCCCACTGATCTAGAAGGGCCCGTTAGATCCCCTGTGTCTAGCACAGTGTCTATGTCGAGTTTTCCCTTGATAAGATAAAGGAAGCATTCATATGCGCTAAGTAAAGATGAAAAATAAATATATAGCTGTAACAGTTAGTGCTATCCTGGAATACCCAAAGATGCACTCACTTGCTAGAGCCTGTGGTGCAAGGGAGAAGGCTTAGACGCGTCTACTGTCGTTGGTAGATAGTGAAAGGGTTGTAAGATGAAGACAGTCTAGTTCTAGTGTTGCAACTACAATCTTGCAGGGCAATCACTATCTCTAAACGTCGAGTGGAATGACTATCTTATGAGGGAACTTTGTAGGCAGGGAACAAGAGAACTAGACTGGAGACTGAGCTCCGTCCAGTCTCGCTTTATATACTATTCTACATGTAGATACATGTTGTGTACCGATCTAGATACATATCTTTATAAGTCCATCCCCTAGACCCAACATGATCGACATGAGGAGTTGGCCTGTAACGGAGATTAATAAATACATGAGATTACCAGCCATTGATCTGCTGTGGGTGGTTGGAATGGAAGATGTCAACAGTAATTAAAGATAAGGGATCACATCACAGTGATGGGGTGGCTGATGTGAGGTCTGTGATGATCACGATGTATTAAATATATATTATGATCAGTGGAGCAAAAGGTGAAGAACTAAAGGTGAAGCCCACTGATCTAGAAGGGCCCGTAGATCCTCTGTGTCTAGCACAGTGTCTAGGTCAGGTTTTCCCTTGATAAGATAAAGAAGCATCCATATGTGCGCTGTAAAGGGTGAAAAATATATAGCTGTAACAAGGAGAGACCCTCTCAGAGTTTGTAGTGGAAAGGCGGATGGTGTTGGGATTCATGGAGGGTGTGGCAGCAGGGGTGTCGACATGGGAGAACTCAATGGCCATTAGAAGAAGGTGTAGTGGGTTTATCTGTGCCATGGTAGTGATGCAGGTGAGAGAGCAAAGGCGTGGGGGTGACATCTTTTATAATTGTTGAGTAACTCTGATGAATGTTTTAAGTTCTGCTCGGGTTCCCATAACTCTTCTTCCATGGAGTACCCTTTCCATCAGATCAAGTACTGGCAGGCTGATGGCATACCTTGATGCTGTATGATTCGTTCAATTTCATATTCCTCTTGTCCTTCAACAAGATCCGGGGGCAGTGTGGGGAAGTTTGGGCCATGGACATTGTTTTCATAATAAGGTGACAATAATGAAGCATGGAATGTGTTATGAATTTTCCACGTTTGTGAAAGTCAGAGGTGATAAGAAATGGGGGAGATGACATTGGAGATAATGAAGGGACTTTCACATTTTATGGTGAACATCAGATCTTGAACGGACCTTTTAAGATTTCTGGCCTCAAGCCAAACTCATTGTTCTTTCTCAAAGGGTACGAATTTTGACTTAGACCAGGACTCCATGACTTGGCACACAAATTCATGGGATATGAGGGCTTCATCTCATAGAGCAGTCAGTGCTTTGAGATGGGATTCAATGGTGGGAATGTTTGTATCGGTGATTACTGAGGGAAGGGCATGGGGTTCATACCCCATCATGAGGTAAGACGGGGATTTGCTGGTAATGGAATGGGGGCAGTAATTGTGCATGAATTTGGCATGGGAGATGTGCTTGGACCAAGTAGAAGGATGATCTCCACAGTAGATGCGGAGGTATGTCTCGACTTCTTGATTAATGTGTTCAGTTTTGCCATCAGTCTGAGGGTGATATGCAGTGGAGAGGGAGAGGTCATAGTTTAGAAGTTGGCCAAGTTTTTTGGTGAAGGTAGAAGCGAATTGCAGGCCGCAATCAGAGATGATCTTGTCATAGAGGCCAAAGTGGAGATAAACCTTGTGGAAAAAGAGTGCTGCTATACCCTCAGTGATGATAGATTTCTTAGTGGAGCAAAGAATTACCCACTTAGTAAGGCCGTGGTCCATCATGACCAATAACAAGTCAAATCCTCCGGACAGTGGAAGATTTGTGATCAAGTCACAGAAGATCTGTTGGAATGGGCAGGAACAGGAGAAAGGGATAGAGATGAGTGGTGGAGATGTAGGGTGCATGTTCATCTTGTTATGCTGGCACATGGTGCAGCTGTCAACATATAAACAGATGAAAGTAGTAAGACAGGGCCACCAGAACTCACTAGCAATAAGCTGGTGGGTTTTCAAGTAGCTGGGATGTCTGGTGGAGTTATGGTCATGGCAGTGAGAGACAATAGTGCGACAAAGGTTACAGTCAGAGGAACATAGATACGGTGCTGGTACTGGAGAACGCTATTGGCGAACTGCCAGTTGAAGAGGTGAGAGCGGGTGACAGGGGTTAGAGTACCCTCGATTTCCTGTAATTTGTGGAGGACGAGGTCATCTGAGGCAGAGGTGGATGTGATATGATTGGAGAGAGTGAAGTCAATAAGGTGAACAAAGAGGGTAGTGGGGAGAAGGGTTACCCTGGTGTTATCAGAGTCAGTGCGAGGGATAAGATCAGGGTGACAGGAAAGGGCATCCAGGCCAGCAAGTTGAGCACCAGGGATGTGGGTGATGGAGTAGTCATAGTCAGCGAGGTCAAGGAGCCAGCAGGCTTGTCGACAGTTGAGATCCTGGGGGCGGCGGAAGTATGTAAGGTTTTTGTGGTTGGAAAAGACCTTGACGGGGAAGGAAGAGCCATGGTGGTATTGTCTCCAGGCTTTGAAACTGTGTATAATGGTCAAGAGCTCCCAGTCATGGATGTCGTAGTTGTGTTCTGAGGAAGAGAATAACTGTAATAAGTAAGAACAGGGGTGCCAATCCCTGTTTGCATTAGATTGCAATAGAATACCCCCTGATGCATGTTTCAAGGCATTGGTGGCCATGACAAAGGGTTGAGAAATATCAGACATAAAGAGTATGAGCTTACGAAGAAACATCTCCTTGAGCTGTTTGAAGGTGGTTTGTTGTGTGGGTGACTAAGACCAAGGCATAGTTTTCTTGATGAGGTCAATAAGGGGACAGGCGATGTTTGAATATCCAGGGATAAAACATCGATAAAAATTAGTGAATCCAAGGAAAGAGCAGATGTCTTTGACTTTCTGTGGCATGGGCCATTTGGCAATTCCATCAAGTTTGACAGGGTCCATGGCAAGCTGTCCTTCCTTGATGATCATGCCAAGATATTTGACTTCCGGAACAGCGATTTGACATCTTTCCAACTTGAGGTGAAGATCAAGTTCCATCATCCATTGAAGGACACAGTGGGTTCGTTCTGTGTGGGTTTCGTCGTCTGGGGAGAAAATAAGTAAATCGTCTATATAGATAACCAACCATCCTTTGACAATCATATTCCAGAAGGAGTTGTTCATGAATCGCTGGAACATCGTGGGGGAATTAGTCATGCTGAAGAACATGATCATCAGTTCAAAGAGGCCTTTGTGAGTGAGGAAGGCACCTTTCCATTGGTGCCCATCCTTTATATGTATGTTATTGTATTCCCATTGGATGTCAAATTTTGTAAAAATGTGGGCTCTCTTGAGCTTATCTAGGAGGTCAGAGATCAATGGTAGGGGGTAGGCGTCACGAATGGTAAGTTTGTTGAGATACCGATAGTCTTGACAGGGGCGAAGTTTGCCGTCCTTCTTTTTAACAAAAAAGAATGGTGATGCTTGAGGAGAGTTCGAAGGGTGGATCTTCCTGGTGGCAAGGTTTTCGTCAAGGAAGTCCTTGGTGGCTTTTTTTCGTCAGAGGTGAGCAGGTAGAGTTTGCTGATCTTTGGGGTGAATGATTCTTTGACATTGATTTCATGGTTATATGGTCTAGAAGGGGGAAGGGAGTCAGCAGATCCTTTAATGAAGATGAGTGTGAAGTCCTTGTATGTGTCAGGCAAAGTGACTTTTGGGTTGGCCATCTCGGCAGCTGCTGCAAGTTTTGTGGCAGTGGTGAGCTTTGCGACAAGCTTTGGATGAGTCTGATGGTATTGGGAACCTGACTTGAGGATCTATTGGCAGGAATTGTTATATAATGCATGACAGACATAGAGATTTCTGTTGGGCATATTAAGGAATGTGGAAAGGGTGTGGTCAGGGATGGTTTCAACCATGACATGGCGGGGTGGCCTTGAGGGGGTTGTCTGTGGCTAGATGTCATTGTGTCACTTTAAATTGGCAACATGGACATGATAGAGGGAGGCAGACTCGTCTATCGATTCAGAGATGTTGATCATCTGTGACGACCAGTCAATTGATGGGTTTGTGAGTTTCAACCAAGGTGTTCCGAGAATCATGTTCTCGGACCTGCAGTGCATGACATGGAACCATACATGTTAGGCGATTCCATCGATGTTGATAAAGAGGGACATAGTATAGCAGATGGCTCCCTTGGCATTGGGAGTCTGATCAATGTTGTTTATGGGGATTGGGGCTGGGAGTTTGTCGAGAGGGAGTCTATGTTTTCGAGCAAAGCTCCAGTCAAGGCAGTTAATATCTGCTCTGCTGTCGATGAGGGCATGGATGTCGATGGTTTTCATAGTGTGTGAAGGGTCAATGAGTTGCAAAGGGATACACATTGATTTCTTGGATGTGGATACAAGTACGGGTGCACACGTAATAGGAGGAACTACTGACATCGAGGCAGCATTCCGTTTTAAAAATCCTAGGTAACAAAAGTGACGTGAGACACCTTCGGGTCTTCTTCGTCCTCTTCTTCATCTATTTCTTGTAGCTGAGGGACTGCTTCTTCATCCTTGACTTCCACTTCTATAACCTTTCGAATGGTCTTCTTCAGCTTCGGAGTGTTTGAAGTGAATGTGGGGCATGCGGAGGACATATGTCCTTTCTGTTAGCAGCAGAAACATCTGCCTTCCTTTCGGCATAGTTCTCATTCCGTGGGGGTGAGTCGTGAGAGGCAGATGATGTCAATGTCCATAGCATTGGGGTCTTTGACAGGGGTGGGGGCAGTGTACTGGTGGTACATGTGGCGTGAGAGGGTCTTGTGGTGAGCAGCGATTTCTCAAGCATGCTTCATGTGGGTTTGAAAGGTGACTGTCTTCTTCAACCAATCATCAATAGTGGTAGGGACCTTCTTCATGGCTAAGATGTGGTGCATGAGGATTTCGGGGATGGCGGCTGAGTAATAGCCGATTAAGACATTGTGGTCTGCTATGCTGGCGATGGCATAGTGGTTTTGAAACTGAGCATTGTACTCAGTCAAGGAAGGGAAGTAACTGCCATTTTTGGTGGCAGTCGTGTGAGTCGTGGTGAGCTAGGCAATTGCATTGCCAGTGGTGTCATGGTGTTTAAACGCCATTATAAAGGCGTCATGGAAGTCGGACCAGGAGCCTATCGAAATCAAGCCATTGGCTGTGATTTTCGAGGGATGAAAGGTGTTGGCCCAGGTTAAAGCAGGGCCCTTAGTCATGTATGAGAGAGCAAATGTGATTCATTTGGGGTTGGTGGTATAAACCTCAGCGTTGACGTTGAGGTAAAAGATGACGGAGTCTAGCCATTGCTTGGCCATTTTGTAATCACTGTTGTATCTTTTGGAAGTACTGATGTGAAGTTCAAGGGGTTTTGTAGTCATGGTAGGTGACAGGGAACGAGGGATCAGGGGAAAGATGTGGCTGGTTTGGCATCTGGGCATCAGAGATGGGGGAGTCTGGGGGTATGGTATCTGCACAGAAGCAGAAAAACTATAGGCAAGGTCGCGAGTGGCAAGTTTTTCATCAGAGTCTAGTAAAGGCTCATCGGGGTCTTCATCCTAATATGCTAGGTTGGGATTGTCAGGGTGTCAAAGAAGTTGGAGTGCAAAGTATGTGGAGGTTCTCGAGGGTTTCAACATGGATTAGTGGTTTGAGTGTTTTGGTGAGAAGCTATGGTGGGCGGCATACATAATAGTACCTGGGCGAGGTGGTAGCTTAGTTCTTTTTTTACGTGTGACCTTGGGTAAGGTCATGTGTAGACCTACTAACATCTAATAGGGTCGAGATTCGGTCATTCGTGTAGATGACAACACTTAGACCAGCTGTGGAGATACTGAGTCAAAGGTACTGTCAAGGGTATTGACGGGTTAAGGGAGACCACTGTCTAGTTTGACAAGCAGGTCAAGGGTATTGTCAAGGGTATTGATGGGTCAAGGGAGACTGCTTGTCTAGCTTGATAAGCGGGTCAAGGGTTCAAGGAGTTCGGAGACATGTGTAGGCAACAAGCTGAGCGCGAAGTATTCACTTAATAGTAGAACAAAGACTTAGAAGCAGGGGAACAAATGGATTGCTAGTGCTAACTAGGCGACAAGCTGTAGGTAGAACTAAGCTAAGGGAAAGAGATGAGAGGCCCTGTTGAAGGGTTTATATAGTGAAAGGTAATGGTGTGACAGTTATGTGTCACAGGTTAAGGGCCAGTATGGGAAACAGCATTAGAAATGGAGAGAACAATAGCGAACTCATGCATAAGAGAAAGACGTTAAGGGCCAGTGCAAATGGCATAAGAAGAGCAGAAGAAAATGAGTATCTGCACGGTGGGAAATAAGCACACTTATGAGGGATATGGAATGTTGTAGATTGACATGGAAAAAGCAAGGTTAAGCATGAGAAAAGAAAAGTGTTAGTTCGATATTGTAAGAAAAGAAAAAGCATTCATCCTGTGAGTGAATCATAACAGGAGGAGGTCAGATCAGTGGGATAGGGTGTCCGGCCCAGCAAGTTGGGATCCCAGAACATGAGCAATGTTATAGTTATAGTCAGCAAGGTCAAGGAGCCAGCAGGCTTGACATTGGTTGAGATCTTGAGGTCAGCAGAAGTAGGTGAGGTTTTTGTGGTTAGTGAAAACTTTAACTGGGAAGGGAGAGCCATGGAGATAATGCCTCCAGGCTTTAAAACCACAGATAATGGCCAAGAGCTCCCTGTCATGGATGTCATAGTTTCATTCTGTGTGGGCAAAGGTTTGAGATGAATATGAACAGGGATGTCAATCCCCATTTGCGTTGGTTTGTAATAAAATTCCCCCCAATGTGTATTTCGATGTATTAGTGGCCATAGCAAAAGGTTGAGAGAGATCAGGCATAAAAAGAACTGACTTATGAAGGAACAACTGTTTTAGCTACTCAAAAGCCCCTTGTTGGGTAGGGGACCAAGACCAAGGCCTGGTTTTCTAGATGAGGTCAATGAGGAGGTGGGCGATGTTGGAATAACTGGGGATAAATTGTCTATAAAAGTTGGTGAACCCTAGGAAGGAGCAAATGTCTTTGACCTTTTGTGGTGTAGACCACTTGACAATGCCATCAAGTTTGACAGGGTCCATGGCAAGTTGTCCCTCCTTGACGATCATGCCGAGGTATTCGATTTCTGGAACAGTGAATTGGCATTTCTTTAATTTGAGGTGGAGATCAAGTTCTGTCATCCGTTGAAGGATGCAGCGAGTTCATTCGGTGTAAAGTCCCTCGTCTGGTAAGAAGATGAGTAAATCATCCATGTAAATTGCCAACCATTCTTTAGCAATCATATCGCGGAAGGAGTCGTTCATAAACTGCTGAAATGTGGTGGGGGAGTTAGTCATGTTAAAGAATATAATCATTGGTTTGAAGAGTCCTTTGTGTGTCAAGAAGGCACCTTTCCATTGATGCCTATCTTTGATATATATGTTGTTATACCTGTTACAGCTATATATTTTTCACCTTTTACCTTGAGCATAAAGACACTCTCTTTATCTTATCAAGGGAAAACCCGACCTAGACACTGTGATAAACACAGGGGATCTACAGGCCCTTCTAGATCTGTGGGCTTCACTTTCACCTCTTCACTATTCGCCCCACAGACCACAGCAC
>JBBPTX010000741.1:0-16924 GCA_038094595.1 Pulveroboletus aff. annulatus | reverse complement strand
ACGAGCACGAGCGTGATATAGACGACAAGAGAAAGTGGAAAAAACAAGATGGGCTGGACCCGTGTAACAGGTCCAGCTTATATACGTGTCTAGTGGTGCCGTGACGTCAGTGTGTCTCCCGGATGGCATACTGAGATGGCGTCATCAGGATACCCAAACGAGGTGCGGCAGGGGTATGGCATCCGATCGGGCTCTGCTTCCGTACCGGTAAGCCGATGTAGGCTTACACACACACGCTTGTCAATGGGCCGTTTCTGTCTCGTTGCAAAGGCAAAGGCATTCTGGTCCCTATTATTTTGTCGTGTACACCCATAATATATCTTCTATAATTTTTGTAGGCAGACAGTGTCGAGAATGTTAGTTCATTCAAGGTAAGTCACCGTAAGTGGTGCCAACGTTCGGAACCGGCCGTGTCTACGCTGCCCCCTTAATATCGGGTAGCGGGGCTAATACCTCCTTCAGTAGTACACCCAGACTCATCTCCATGCTCGCGGAGAGCTGACCCTTCTTCCAGATTGCCTTGATCTTCATCATGGGTCACCATCATGTCCATCCACCGGTTTCGCTCTCGCATCCACACACCAGTGTGCGGTGGAGGCGAGAAGGAGGTCTTGTAGCAGAAGAGGATGTTTATATACAGGACCGATGACCGCTATATAACCTACGCTGCGACCCGTGGGAACCCGGCCTCGAGGATGCGACGAGGCCACGGGAGCCCCTCCTCCAGCGGGAGTGTTGATAGCGTGTTACAAGCGTCTGAAGAACCTACGTGACACGCCAGCAACCTCATATCACGCCAACATCTCCTCGCTACGTACTTGCAGGCTTTAAAGGTCAAGTAAATGTGATCGCCACGGGCAGCGACGAACGTGAGTACTAGTGTCGATACTCCCAACACCAATGGCAAAATCGTTACTACGGCCACCGCTCTGTCACAGAGGAGTGCAGCGAGGCGATCCCAGTGCTGGATGTGCGGAAATACCGTGTCGCCAATCGGCATGCATATGAGAGGTTGCTCGTCGACAGCCTTAAATGTCTTATCAGGCATATCAACCACGCCAGCTAATACCATCCTCTGAGTCGGCACTTCCCGTCACACAGAAGGAAATGGAGTGCAGCCAACCTTGGTTCGGGGTCTTCACTCGTCGTGCCGAAGTGTCCACTTCATCAATGAGGTTTCCAGATAGGTGATCACGCTCCAAGCTAGCGTATTGCAACGTGTGACGTGTGCACACGCGTAGCATCCCTGGAATCAGCATGGCATTGTGTACCCCTACTTCGACAACAACACGGAACGCTCGTTATTTTGAGCCGAAATGCGCGATGCGCCAGCAGATCCAAATATGGACTCGGACTCGGACTTGGACGACGACTCTGGTGGTCGCGATGCTCCTCCTGCTGCTTGTCCTTCCAGACCAGAGAATTGATGCCTCGCATAGTCTCACCGGTCATCGTGATCAATGTCATTGGCATATAACCGGTCGGCAAGAGCATCTCGACTATCTCGGGTAGACGCTTCTTGATGGGGACTGCGCTGTGGTCTAGAGAACAGAGGGCGCGGTTGAATACCGTTCAGGAAATCGACCACATTCATACTTGTCTGAGCCAATGCGGACAAGGTAGTCACTCCTACCTTCTGAACCTTCCATTCAAGATCCTGTATATGGTCCAAACCTTTCGCGACAAGCCCTCGAGTCCATGGACCATCCTGGTCTATCAATGATTTAGCTATGCTTTGATGTAGTGTTTGATCATCGGAGGCACGTACCAAAAGACCTGAACATGTCCAAACAGATCGAACTAATTCGGATTTCCTTGGGATTGCCCCTCCCCAATCGTCTTGAGAACTTCGGTGATGTCAGTCCTTAATCCTTTCCCTCAAGTCGACTAGATGAAGATGGTGAATGGGATGGCCCCGCAAAACATTAGCGCGTTACCTTGCTGCATAATATCTGGAACCCCTCAGCTTGGCCAACAGTTGGCGCGAAATATCATGTCCGGAAAGTTCATGTTGTGAGGGGTGGTGTTATCGCTTGGATTCAAGCGAGTCAAAATGCTAGCTATGTTGGCTTTAAATTTCTGGTTGAGGAGACCAACGCAAAGTTCTTCTGCGCATGGGATTGAGAAATCCACCATGGGACGTATTTACCTTCCCCACTTGGGTCATGCAGACCAATTAATGCTTCGACTGCCAGCATCGCGGTAATATCCTTGTGCGCTGCTGCCAACTCACGAAGCTCGGGCTTCAAAGGAGCACACACGACTTTTGCTTTGACATTCATATGGTTAACATCGGAGCGGGTTACACAGTTACAGGAAGCCCACCTTGCTGGATTCCGGAAAGAGTTACGAAAACACACAGACATGCAGTCAAATAATGCAAGTCTGATCGGAGTGATTAACTTAGTTCATATTAAGCATGATAACATTACCTGGTAGTCACTCTCACCGTTCGTTCCGTCATGATACTCGATTCCCGTACGGAAACACCAGTACTGTATCACAGTGGCCTTTCTTTCTGCCAGTGCATGACACTATCCTTAGCCCTAATTGACGCTATGATGGTGTAACAAAATCACAGAGGGTGTTGCGAAAAGGAATTGTGGGATCCCCCAGTCGGAATCAAATTTGCACTTTCCTTTTTTGCTTGCTCTTGCGCGGCGTCGCTGTATAAGCAGCAGAGGTCTTCAGAATACATGATGGCCCATTCGTCGCTCGGTTCCAGCTATCTCCTTCGACTGAATCAGCGACCATTCTATTTCCGAGCATTGTATTCGACGTGGAGCAGTTGCAAGCACCATCGGAGGCATATTGGCCATTTGGTGACTTCGCGTGTCAAAATGATGGGTCTCACGTAGGAGTGGGGCAGGACACCACAAGATGAGATAACTGTGACCCCATAGCTCCACTGTGTGGTGTGGTGAGTGCATCTTCCATATGGAAACCGCGATGATGATTAATAGAGATGGTGAATCCATGTTAGCACTCCCCATCTGCCGGGGCCCATGGTGAAATGCCGACCTTGGGGTGCATGCACCATCAGGGAACCGGTGATTTGCGCACCATGCGCAAGACACAAGGGCATAAGACATATCTCCACTCCGGCTTTGCTTGGGAAAAGGTATGTCTCATCACCAAGGTTTCATCGCTTTCTGTCGCCTACAATCTATTCTCCTCTGAGCATGCTTTGACGATGATCTAGTCAATCTAATCAGAGGATATTCACATGGGCTCCTTTTCCATTCCACGGCGGAGAATTTCGGGTCAGAACTCACTAGTACTCACTGGTAGCAGATATTGGACAACGTGGGAAGCCTGGAATGCGGAGAAAGCAAATTTCCGTTAGCGACTATATCAACCTCCCCAGGGACATCAGAGTCCCGGCATTTGGATGCGCCATCCCGCAGAGTGGTACGATGAATCTCCCAAGTACGTATTTCCTAGAGGCCCACCAGCTACAACATGAATACTCTTCTAGGTTCTCAATGGTGGGCTGCGAACATGGTTCCGCGGTCCCGGTCCCGTTTTGTTCCATCTAACCTCATTTCACTGGCAAGTTATTTGTTTTTCTGGCGGTGCGAAACTGAGTCCTTATACCAGTATTTCCGGTGTGTAGCCGATTTATGAGAGGGATCGGCTGGGCACGACACCCAAATCCACTCAGTATTTCCTCATATTGACTGCTCCGGTTTGCATCACGACCACGACAGTCGTGGCGCACTGTTTGACTACTCCATATTCCTATTCCTCAGAGCTTTAAAAGGCCCATTGATTGATTAACACTTGTCACATTGTGCAATGTTCCTTTCCATCCCTGTCTTCGATTTGCTAAGCTCTCAGCTAGATATTGGAATTGACCCTCTGACCGGGAACTTTACATACAACATCAAAGACACTCCTTCCCGTTCGAAGTATGACAACGACGCTGGAAGTTTGGTTCTAGTCCTGAAAACTTCACCTTGGGATGGGTGCCTTCAAATTTGCACAGATTCTACCACAGGCTCTGCGGTTCATGCTTCCCCAGGTTTGTTTATCGTTCACTGGCTACCCTTACAATCGAAAGCGAGCAGTGTCTTTTTTTTCCGCAGCTCTGGAATTTACTCTTGCAACGCCCGCATTGATAAACCAATTCGACGAGTATCAAGCACAGTCTTCCGAGACGTCGGCTACCTCAAGTCCAGAAGTTCACAGCCAAGGTGTGGAGTGGGTGTCTTGTTCCCTCTCACGATGCTGAGAATTTCCCATGGTGTAGATTTTTTCGGTCTTCCAAGCTGTTCTCAGGTTCACGATGGCGCGGATGGTGTTTGCAGCCAGCCTGGCAGCGACGCATCACTGGAGGTTGTCATGGACCAGGTGTCTCTCTGGGATGCGCCGCAGGAGCAGGGCTCTCAGACGTCTCAGGACACGACTTTGATGTCGCCTGCTTTGTCGTCGATCACTTTCAGCACCATTTTTGATGGTTCGTGAGTTCAATACTTATCCCTATAACCTTGAGTAACTGCTTTCCAGATACAATGATATGCGAATCAGATGATTTTTCTGCGTACGGAAACTTTCAGCATAACGCCAGCTTTGTTCATGGTGAGTAGTTGCTACGAATGGCTTGGTCACCCATTGACCCAAGGTGCAGCCCGCGCGACGAGCGATTCAGGCAGTGATCTAGCTTATTATTATGCATCTGACTCTTCGGGCAACATGGTCGATGACCAAGGTAATATTTAAGCAAAATAGCAATGATCCTTGTTCTTACCTACGCTTTCTGGAACACGTAGTATCCAAGGACTGCGAAGACGCGCCTACACCGTGTGTGTCCCTCCCAACTACGGCTGCCTCTGGACTTCATGATTCTACATTGCCCCGTGGTCCTGTGTTACCACGGGCGTCGCATTGGGCTGCCAGTGTTACTGCGGATCATCAATCAGCCAAATCTAAGACCGTGATCGGCGGTAATAGCCGGGAGGAAACAAATGGCGCATTTCCCATTGCTTCTCCAGACAGCCAAATCTCGGAGTCCGAGTCGCGGTCGCCATCTCTAACGGACAAGGACAAAGGCTATCCGTGCCCATATTCAGCATGTAATCGGGTCCTCAAGAACCTCTACACCCAACAATTACATATGAAGACGCATAGTGCTAAACCGCGAAAGATCTTTCCTTGCACGATGGGCTGTTCCGAATCATTTACCCGCCATCACGATCGTTTACGCCACGAGGTGTCACAACACGGTAAGGAGTGCGAGTTTTCGTGCAAGCGATGTGACAGGTTCTTCTCTTCGAAACGAATGTTGGACAGACATACGTGTTGGAGCTCGAAGATTGGGGTTTTGAAGTGGCAACTGAAAGGTGATTTTCGTTTCTCATGTTGGCATGTTACGAACAGCAACTTACTGTCACTTGTTTGTTTCGGTTATGAAGACTGAGTCCGTATATCGGATGACTTTGATCAACCCGTTTATTCGTGTGGCTTGATGCCCAGATCGCATGCGACGCGTAAACAGTTTCACCGTCTTTGCGTTCTCATTGACCACTGCTGGACATCATACATGTCCTCCCTTTTAGGCAGACGGTCATTTGGTCTTCTTGCACTTTTTCACAGCATTGGCTAGTATACATATTGCAACTTTTCACGCTTGATGCACAGTTGTTCATGTGCTGCTAATTATTATGACGATTCGACGCCTTTTTTTGATAATCCATATCTTACCATTGCTATTTAATTCGAGTGAATGACTATGCATGTACCTAGCTTCCGTGCGCTGTCATCGCATTTGCCGTGGTAAAGGGAAGGATTCGGACTTTAGCGTAACTCTGACTGATTGCGCTTCAAATTGCATTTGACAGGCGTCCTAACATCACAAAAGTCTAATTTACAGTCCTACCGATCGCGGATACATTGGCAAGATATGATGTAATGTGACATGTCTTTAAGACCTGCGAGCTGTAACCATTTCACTGAGCTTCTTGAAGAAGAGAGGATCAGCGTCGTCCGCAACGGATGACAGCGTCAGTTCATCCCACTTCTCTACATCTGTCTTGATATCATTCAGCTTGTTGAGAATGATATACTGCGCATCGGAACCCAGAGGCAATCTGAGAGGTGGGTTCTGTTCCTTGGAGATTTTGATGAGCGTGCGACTGACTGGACAATGTAATCAATGGTCAATTGACCAGGTGATGTATTTAAGGAGAGGAAGCATGCCTTTGACGGCGTCCCCTATAACAGGGCTATTCTTGTAAAGGTCGAGCATTTTGTTTGCAGGGCTGTCAGGAGAACTGTAGGCGGAAGGTAACGGACGATCGACCATGTTGCCCTTTGCCCACTCCGTCCTTATGCCTCCAGGCTGAATGGCAATGACCTTAATGTTCCACTCAGGAGAGAGCTCCTTGTGGAGGGCCTCGCTGAATCCCTCGAGGGCTGTAAACACATTTAGATCCAAGGTTTGTTGTGTCACGAAACAGCAGACACGTACCAAACTTGCTAGCAGAGTAGTATGCGAGGGTAGGGTTCCCGCTGAAACCACCTACAGAGGAGATATTAAGGATACGACCAGCTGGTGTTTTATGTTCTCGGAAGTACTTGACGGCCTAGGAACGCGGATCAGAAATGCCGGTCTGCAGGGATCCATCAGGAAAGTACGAACCTCGCGACTTATGCGGGCGGCACCCCAAAAGTTCACCTCAAATTGAGAGCGTGCATCTTCGTCGGTGGTGCCCTCAACGACACTGTTCAAACCGTATCCAGCGTTGTTGACCACGACGTCGATGCGGCCAAAGTGCGTGTGAACCTTTTCAAAGAGGGCCTCCACGCTGTGGCCGGGGTTTCCAACGTCATACTCGACGACAAGGAGCTTGTCAGAGGGGTAAGCTCCTGAGAGCGCAGCGACACCGGATGCTTTGCGGGTGACGGCAGCAACACGGTCGCCATCTGCGATGACCTCCCTGACGGATGCTTGGCCGATGCCAGCAGAAGTACCAGTAACTGGTTACACGGATGGATCAGAAGCTGCCACTGCGAGTGCATGCCATTGAACTCACTGATCCAAACACGAGAATCAGACATGGTAAGATTTGTGAGAGAAAATAGGAGGGCAAAGGATGTCGATCTCCGACCCGCAAGATGGCCTATTTATCTGCTCCCAGCACAGGGTACAGTCATCCAGGTTGAAACGGCATCTGCGGGCGCAATTTTCACTCGTTCTTACCATCCACGTCACCTCGAGCCGTGGTCTGACGCAAGCCAGCTACTGGTAACACGGTAGTTCAAAAACCCCGCACTCCGGGCCGCCTCCATGCCGGGCCGGTGGCCACGCAACTCCTCGGCAGGTCCGGCTTGGACGAGCGGGGTCACAGGCCTGCTGCAGACACTATCATGACATGCATTCGTGGCTCGCGCCTTTTCGACCAACGTCGACCGTTCTGTTCCAGAAGCCATCGCCAGACTGAAAGTGGGCGGAATGTGAAGGCGTTTCAAGCAAACAAATGCTACTTGGTGGAAGCTCTAGAGTCTAGACGCGGCACCAGACGAAACAACAATCGTGACAGGGTCCCACGACTCGACTGGTTGTATCTGGTCTTCCTCCGCTGGGAAGTGACTGCTCGGTCCCCCGGGCCTTGTACCACCACTCTAGCTTGGCGGCGGTCAAGTATTCGCCCGATGCACGTTTGCTCGCCACAGCATTCATTCCACATGCATATACGATATTCAGGATGGCTGCCTCATCGATTTCCCGGTGCAAGGAGACGGATCTGACCGATCCCTCGCCTGGTCGAGCGACAGCAAGCAAGCATCTGTTCGCTTTATCCCAAGGTATCAAATGCCTCGATGCATCTGCCGCGCGGGTGCTCCCTGGCCCATCCGCAACACCGACGAATCACCTTGGGGCAGAATGGAAAGTCCATCACGGCTATCGCAGACTCGCCGGTTTATTTCTGGGACACTAATGAACAAACAAGTCGGGCCCGTCTTTCAGTACGCGATAACGTGGGTGTTCTCTTTCTGTGTCCATCTTGAGGAACTATGCCCTTGCTACAAGTGGGGTCGAATGTGTCGTCATTTGAAGTCTTCGTGGAACCCACCCTTATCCTACTGCAACGATGTAAGTATAGTTATATCCGGGGTTGAGTCACGGAAGATGGTCCATCGACTGTTAGTAATACAAGCTCCTGAGTCTCGTGAAGGAGGAGTCCTACTCGCAGATGGTGAAAACACAGATTTAGAAGACACTATCCGATCGCTCGCACGTGTTTGGGTAAACTATAAACCATATTCACATCGATGTTTTGGTCGATCTAGACGAAAAAATCGACACGCTCGAGAAGACTATTGAAAGCTAGCCGAATCCCGTCGTAAAGCCAATCAAGAGGAGAAACATTGAGGTTGCTGAACTTCGGGCACTGGACTCGGATGAAAGCTCAAGTGCGTTTGTTTGTCGGATTCGTCTGCATTTTCTTGCTGACGATCGTTAGGCGTGGATGTTGCAGATTTTTCAGAATGGGACGCAAGGATATTGCAGACGGCTGGGCAAGTTGCATGCACTGTATGTGCCACTGGCACCCTGTGCATAATCGGAATTGCACAGCTTCTTTTCGACTTGACGCAAACGGCAAGGAAGAACAGTTCGAGAAATGACAACCCCCCACACGGTGAGGGTGGTGGTGTGTTCTGTCCCGGCTTAATTGCATCATGATAATTCTACTGCATGCGCGCACCTCAGCATTGAGCCTGAGATAGAATTGGATAAATCGTGGTTTGGTTGTGGCCCTCGTTCTCTCAGATCTGTGCCAACTTGACAGACCTGTAGCCAGGGTGCACAGAACGCATCCTCCAGTTGGACTCGAGATCCAACACGTCCGAGATCCTTCTCGGGCGTAAATGAAGGTCAGACCATCAATAACATCCGTTGTAGAGCAACCACCTGCCAGTGGCTGTAAATGCATGTAATTGCCAGTGATCGCTGACATACGCAAGTGTAGCTTTACGAATGATTATTACCTTTTCCAACACGTTCCGCTCAGGTGTTGTTATAATTACAGTCACAAGTCACGTGATAAAGATCATCCACCCGCCGAAGCACTTGCTGTACTTTTATCCATCATGTCTTCACTGTATCGCTCC
The DNA here is from genome assembly GCA_038094595.1 of Pulveroboletus aff. annulatus. NCBI lineage: Eukaryota > Fungi > Basidiomycota > Agaricomycetes > Boletales > Boletaceae > Pulveroboletus > Pulveroboletus aff. annulatus. The sequence goes on along the minus strand of JBBPTX010000741.1, from coordinate 7,810 downwards.
GCTATCAGTGCACGAATAGCCCAATTGCAGAGTTTACCGGATCCAGATGGAGATGAAGACTACGATGGCGCGGATGAAATCGCAGATTCACTTGGCTCTCTCCGAGTCCCCTCTCCGGGAACGATGGGGCCACCACCACTCCCGTAAGCGCCACGTCCATCTTATAAATGTTATTTTGGTTAACCCCTCTATGTCAAGTGCATCTGTGACTCGTCTGACGGGAATCCCCAATCCGGACCATGCACCAATCCGCCCGGACGCGTATGGGCAGTACTTTGCGCAGGCCCTGCAGGTCGAGCTCCCGACGCGTGGACTCGTCGTTCGTGCATATCATACCCCATTGCGAGGTAGTGGCGTCATGATTATGCATCACGGTGCCGGGTACTCGGCGTTGAGCTTTGCGCGTCTGGCCAAAGAACTCAATGAAGTCGTTGGAAGGGATGTAAGTGTGTTGGCGTTTGATGCACGAAGACATGGTAAGAATTCCATTCCGTTCTACTTGGTTATATATGAAATTCGAATGCGCATACATTGTAGGAAAGACTGTTCCAATGGGAGGCCAATCGGACGATAATCTATCGATGGACGTACTGGTGGACGATCTGGTCGCGCTCGTACAGACAATGTTCAAGGACGTGGAAACGGCGCCGGTGCTGATGGTGATCGGATCTTGATTTCTACAACTCCCCTACAGGCATGCTCATCCGTTCTTATCCGTGATAGCTCGTGGGCCATAGTATGGGCGGTTCAGTGGTCGTTCACGCCTGTCCAAAACTCCAAGATCTCGGATACATTATTTCTGGTGTCGCTGTTCTGGACGTGGTGGAAGGTATGAAGTCTGTTCATATGACCTTTTGTTCACTAATTTCATTGAAAGGTACTGCGATCGACGCATTACCACATATGCACGCACTTTTGGATACCCGTCCGGAGGGCTTTCACAGCGAGGAAGAAGCTATCGAATGGCAGTAAGTGTCCCCACTATTCTTCACTTCTTCAAGTTCTAATTGTGTTGAACGCACGTTAGCTTGACCACACGTGCGATCAACAACCCTGCCTCGGCGCGAATATCCGTGCCTTCGATCCTTATCCCACAACAGTCCACTCTTACGCCGCTCACGCGAGCAAATAAAGGCTACGCCTTCCGGTGGCGCACCCCTTTGAAGTCGACGGCACCGTATTGGCATTGTACGTTGTTCTTACTGCATTTTTGTGCATGTTTGATATGCGAACTGGCTGGGACGTATGTAGCATGGTTTGAGTCCCTATCGACGCGCTTCTTATCAGTGCGCACGGGAAGGCTATTGATCCTGGCTGGTCGGGAACGTCTCGATACGACACTCGAGATTGGGCACATGCAAGGCAAATTTCAGCTGAAGGTGATGACGGGCAGAGGTGGGGCATATGTGGGGCATCTCGTGCACGAGGTGAGTATGGCTCATCTGAGCCAAGCGTAGTGACTGGTTGACGGATGGCATAGGATGACCCTGTGGAGTTGGCAGAGCATCTGCGAGAATTTTGGGAAAGAAATCAAAGGATTGTAGTAAAGGGCAAAGTAATCAAGCGGATTGGGGAAGCATAAAGTTGGTATTAGCTGTATGATACATATCTTGTTGGCGTGCGCACGCTGGGCTCCTATATTTTGGCTGATCGTCAATGGGTGGATGTCTGGACAACCAACCCCAACTTGTTATTCATATCTACCGATGTTCACCAAGTGTCCGCAGGTAAGCAACAAGCGCAGTTGACTTCAATTGTCAGAGTCCCGTAATCATGCCGACTACATGGCCAAACGCGCGGCACAAGGGATGATAGTATTTCCTGAGCGTCACGGTGGTACACCTACCCAAAATCCCATCCAAGGGTATACGCGCTCAACGAGAGAACATGAAACATGAGCCATCCTAATTGCGCATAACCAGCTTCATCCAACAAACCATCAAGTCTGTAGATGTGATCGTCGTCGGCTGGTTAGCTCATTATCGAGGATGCTGTGCACGAAAGATCTACCGTGGAGCGGATATCTGTAACGCACTTGACAACGAATCATGAGACGTGAGCCACCCGATAACGGGTTGTACGCGACTGTCATCAGCTGACCATATCAATGGTACTGTGCAAGAGAGATCCACTGTAGAGCAGGTGAATTGAGGCAGGAAGATGGTAGGTAAGCGTGTATTCTGACGGAACGTAACGACGTGAAGGTTCCGACGTTGAGCACAAACCTGGACAAGAGTGGCCGAAGTGGAAAACCAGCAGGAATGTATTGCTTGAATCGGATTGCTTCCCCAGATTAACTAGGGAGAGAGACCAGAATCTGGGTACGATTTGAAACGCCGGCCACATCGACAAGCCTTTCGTCATGACGCTGATCACCGGCAGGCCATATGGGTGTCCAGCACATGATGGTATGAGCGCATACAGCCAGCCTAGGCTATGGTAAAGATAGTACTCACACGCTGGGTGGTGCCCATACCTATTCTCGACCGAAATCATTGATCGTGAGCCACCCCCGCAACACACATCATTCGGCGGAACTAATCACTCGCTGGGACACGTCGTGGTGTCCATCATCAGCTGGGAACAGGGGTGCTATGCACACGTGATCTACCGGGAAAAGACAAGGTCATCAAATGGGCGGAAGATTGTAGTGGTTTAGTCCTCGTCGTGGGAAAGAGAAAATATGAACAATATTATGTAATGAATAAGGAAGGCTCACATGGTCAGCATAATATACTCTCATATCAGTTTACCAACGGCCTGATGGCGTAGTTGGTTATCGCATCTGTCTAACACACAGAAGGTCTCCTGTTCGAGCCAGGGTCAGGTCATTATTTTTTCTTCCCCTCGTTGATTATAATCCTCGAAAGTGTTGTATCACACAGTTTCACACTTGTATCGACCAGTAACAAGCCTGAGACTGACCACGCAGATTTAAGCAAGAACATAAGGGTACATACGACTCTACAATCTATGGCACAGACAGCACAGCGTTGAAGATGTACACGCAAGCACGACACTTCATTTAATCCAGACAAAGAAGCAGCGCTAAGTTGAAGGGAAAGGGGTAAGGGAAAAGGGGTATGAGTAAAGGCCACATATAGTCCAGATTTAAAACGCTGTCGTCGAATCGACCTCGATGGTCGGCACGATCGACGCAATAAACTTAAGGAAGACGACGAGATAGAAATCCACACGCATTCCCTCGACTTCGTCGTCGTCGCCTCCCGTTACTGCGTTCTTGTCGTCTTTACTAGATTTGCGTCCAAATACCCACTTCTTCTTGCCTTCCTTGCTCTCCTTTCCGTCCTTCTTGCGTGCAGCGAGTTGCTCTTCGACGACTCCCGCGTTCATTCGCTCGATGACTTTCTTCATCACACTAGCGTGTTTACATGGGTGGACTGAAGCTGCTTGGAGGGTGGCGGAGTGCGGGAATGCCTCGATGGTAACTGTCTTGAGCGCGTGATCTGCAGAGACATCCTGGAAGATCTGAGACGGCGTGAGAGGAGTGCGATTCTGGGATGCCATAACATGTCAGTCAGTGGCCCGTTCCCAAACGATGGGTCACACCTCATCGTAGCCGATCAACCAGATTCGCGGGGTCTGGTAATACTTGTCGTACGTGATCATCACATCATAGGTTCGTACTTGCAATAGATTGCCCTTGGCAACCTCGATCTGGCTGAGGGAAGACATCAGTACGCAAGGCGTCGCTGATGACACATAAAGTGGTACTCGCCTCGCATCGATGACGCCTCCTGCTGAAACAGCTTTGGGCACCGCAGTTGCTTCATCCTCGCCCTCCTCCAAACCTTCCTCTTCCATGTCCGGGATATCATCCAGATCGGGCGTCTCACTGATCGTCGCCCCTGCCGTCGAACTAATCGACACGTTCCCTATCGCATTCGCAAGTTCCTGGTCACCATCCGCATCCAAATCAGGGATATCATCGATCTCTCCTGGATTCGCAGCCGAGTCGATGGTGTGTTTTCGGCCGGCATGTGTCTCGACCCACTCGTCCGCTGCACCGCCAGACGCGTCACCAAAGTTGAGCAGACGTTCGGCGTCTTCGTCAGCGTCTGTGTAGGCGAGCGAAGTAGCTCGGCGGAGACAAGGGACACCTCGGGTAACAAGATACTGCTTGTCCACAGGGAGGTAATCACGAGCTTTGGACGCGTCCCCACGTTCCCTAACCACGCGTTTAGTTTATCGAAAGATCTTTCCCGAGGATCGGAGACAAGCGAGAATAAAAGAAGGAGACTTGCCATGTCCAGACAGGGAACTTGTACGAGAGAAAATCGCCCGCGGCGACGAACTCCTCTGGTTGCGACATTAGGCTTGCGATGAGTGCCACATTGAAACAAAACGCACCGGGGGTTATCCTACCATGTTCCTTGAACTTGCTTTCTTTAAGCACCTGTAAGATCCGGTCAGCCGTAAGTATAGATGTCGAGATACGGAACAACGCACGGGGCTCAGATAGTCGCGTACGGCCCAATATTGTTGCTGAAGAAATAGTCAGCAAGTCTCGGTAAAAAAAAGTAAGGGTAAAATCTGCCTGGATTGCGTGCATTTGGCGTGGGGAGAGAGCCGGTAGAAATGGGTTGGGTTCAAGCAAGATAGCCTCCAGTCGTTGCCACAATCAGACCCTACACCAATCGATCTATCCTAATCAGGAAGCCACGTGGCAGAATTAGTAAGCTGAAACACCATCCTCGAGGTCGTAGCATAGGCATATAGCGGTCGTCGGTCCTATACACACACATCCTCTTCTGCTACAGGACCTCCTTCCCACCTTCTCCAACACACGTTGCAGTCATGGTTTTAATGAATACGAACCGACCGAGACCACATAAATACAACAGCTCACGGCAGACATGGAAATTGGAACCTCGGTCCTCCCCTCATATGAGCGTGCATCTCTTATATTTTGCAGTATCTCAGCTCAGTAATATTCCCTAGGATTCCGGGTGAGACAAAGACTATTGATGAGCACTGTACACCTTGAGTCAGCGTACGCATCATATTTTGTGAAGGAAATGGGCCAAGGGAATGAACGATTCCTGCTGTACTAGCAAGTTACTCAGTTATTTAATAGGCTAGTTCAGATTATGATGTAGCGAGATCTAATCCCCAGACTGTTGACAAACTAAGTGTACATCAATGACGCCACGCACAACAAAGGCAATGTTTCCTTGACAGTAGAATCTCTGACTATCCTTAGGGACCTAATCGATCTCAGCTGGAGAAACTAGTCCTGCTACTATGACGGGACGCGTCGGATCGACGCATATGGAATCCAGAGCAATGGGAGAGGCTACTGGACGGACGACACAGCAAGTAGTGCACGCCGCAACTGCAAACGAGTCGAAACGAAGCCACTAGCTGAAGAGGACTCGAGTCAACACGAGCAACACGTGTACGAGCCTGCGCAGGTACCTACAACATCCGCCGCATATAATAAAGCACTATAGGTGCCCCAGGAACCGTCCAAACCCGCCGCATCGACGAGAACGCATCAGATGACGACCTAGACAAGTGTCAGTCAGGCCAGAGCACATACCAGCTTAAGGCCAAACACCGCATCAGGACCACTTCGGATGCCTTAAATGCGTCGTAAATAAACTATGGGTATCAGCAGAAGTCACCAGAGGAGGCCACTTACCTGCGCATGGATGCTACCGAGCCAGGGGGACGAGAGCACCTATGATCAGTTTGCTAACTAGTACAAAGAGTACGTTGCATGATTGTTACACGTTGCAGGTGAGGTTCCGGGTGTCCTTCAGAAGCCAGTACTTGCTGGTACCTTGCTTGGTTAACCAATAAAAAGTCTGAGTGATAACAGGGGACACAACACTCGTATTCTGGGCTCCAACTGCGATGTCCGTACTGGCAGCATCACAAAAGACTGCATATGTGCAAGGTGCTTGAATGACACTGTTTATGACCATGTGATAGACTGTGAGTGCATGTTACGGCTGGGGGTATACAATCAACATCCAAGTGAGACCCTAATGCTCTCTTTAGCTGTACCAAGTAAACACAGTCTCTAATAACATGGCATTACGTGTCGGTGACATGCTCTCTTGTGCTTGTGTTACACTATGTGTCTTGTGTCAATAGTATTTTCAGTCCATACTCTGATGTCGGATACATGATAAGAAACTACCATTAATACAATAAATTTAAAGTGTCAGCAATGCACTTGCTTCATGCCATAATTCTGGTATATCCAGGGAGGGATCTGTCGATGGCGTGAGACAGGATAGTAGATGAACTGCCACTGGGTTCCAGTTCATCTAGATCAGCGGTATCACTGTTGAACCTGTCGATATATTCACGAGCACCTGAGAGATGGGCTACCTTGACAGCAGCAGCATGGAGGGCAAGGAGCCCTTGTGAAGAGACAGGGTAGGTGTCAGGATCCGGCGATGAAAAGGTCACCTGGCGCCCATGCATGCGAGGCGCAACAAAGATGCCTCCTGGAACTTGTATATGGTAACGATCCGGGACGCCCTAGATTGCGAGGTGGTGTGACAGACTATTTTCTTTTTTTGAAAGAAAACTGCCCACCGTGCTTTCAAACCACAATTCCAGGCAGTCAAACGCGTCGCGCACCTCCATATGCATTGTCATAACATTGGAAAGGGAATGCACATTGAAGCCGTTGGGCTTGTCAGCGTCACAGCCAAAACACCTCAAGACCGGTGTAGAATACTTGTTCTAAGTAAAATGAGTACTACAGCGGCGACAGAAACTTTGATAAATGATACCTCGTTTAACGTGCTCGCAGATACGTCGAAATGAATTGCCTCAGGAAGAATATGCGCCAACTGGGTATGTGTTGTCCTTGTGCCTTCGCCACAGTCATATCCACACAATCAAACTGACCTGTGATAACGATCGTGTCGTAAGCTCCGGTGACGACGCATTTGTAGCGGTCTCGAACAAGAGCCTGTGAGAGGAAACGTGTTTTGCATGTCATTCCTATAGGATGACACATCACATACTAGGACCTTGGCCCGTTGATGATCCTTCGGTGGTTCCTTGATGTCTTCCTCCACGAGCATATCGAGCGATGCGCGACTCGAACGAGAGGATGACGTTGGTGTTTGCCCTTTGAATTTCTTGACTGAGCAAGGGGTCAGCAACTCGTCCAACGAGACCAACACAAAACGTACACGGAAGAATGAACCACGATTTAAAATGATTTCCAAGCTCCAACAATTTCTCTTCGTTCCTAGAACAGGAATGGATCTCTTTCACGACCTCTGCCCGCGCGGTCGAGGAAGGCCCGGGAGCATAGAGGATCAAATAACCGAGAATCCGCGCATACATGCGATTTTCGTCTGAGGTAGCCTTCTTTTCGAGCTCAAGGCAGACATTATATGCACTAACGGCGTTGGCCCGGTCAAATAGCAGCTGTTTGGCTTCTTTCACGGTCGGGAGAGGGACAGGCATGGTGATAATTGGTTTTCTGGCTGTCTGCGACTTGAGGGGAAGGTGGCATGATGCCCAATGAAGGAGTGGAGATGGGGAGCTGGGTGAGAAGAGACGGGGAGGAGGACAAAGAGGTGCTTGGAGAAGACTCAGGGGACAGGCGACTTACGATGACGTTGTGGGTACAAAACAAGAAACACTTTATGCCTCCGACGTCGGAACCGGAAACTCATCGCCGAGCCGAGATGCGAGACTACGCTAGACGAGGCACGAGGCGGCGTAGTATTTAGTCTATGCGTCAGCGGCGGAGTTGTGGCTACTCTTTTTCTCTCTCCTCATCGACTTACACTAGAACATCCTGTCCGTAGTG
>JBBPTX010000740.1:0-16933 GCA_038094595.1 Pulveroboletus aff. annulatus | reverse complement strand
GGCATGGGTATGTGTTTCAATTCAGACATATCATTAATATGTATATCTTTGTTTGTGGCACCAAACAATAGCAAACAAACCCTTATATAGCCATAATTCCATATCTTGTATCAAAAGTCCAAAAAGCATTACAATGGTATTGCTGTTTTGAAATGGCCATATCTCACCAGCCCCTGAGCCAAATCACATGACCCATGGACCGTTTTGGTAGCTGAGAGTATGAACATTATTTCATTTCACATAATCTAAGCGAAATTCCCACGGATAATTGCATTGTACTACACACACTGCATTTTAGTCAAACATTGTAATGCTTTTTGGAGTCACTGTATCTCTTGCTCCTCACGTCTTTGCTCTACCATTAAGTGAGCGCTTCGCACTATGGCTCACCCACCCCTGTGTGTCCTTACTCTTGACCCAACAACTCACTAGCCAAGCTAGGCAGTGACTACCCTTGACCCGTCAACACCCTTGATGGTACCCTTGACCCAGCATCCCCACGGCTGACCCTACGTTGTCATATATACAAACGACCAAGCTCTCTCGTCCCTACTAGGCGTTAGTAGGTCTACGTGCAACCTTACCAAAGGCCATGCATAACAGTTAATGTTCTTGAAACTATTGAAGATCTTCCTGGAGTACAGGCATAGGCACTCGAAAGTGCCCTCTGTAAGGAATTTGTTGCATCTGTGTGCCACTGCAGCAGTCTTGCTTGTAGACACCTTACTTACTTTAGAAAAGTGCCTCTTGTCCCACTCCATCATCATCATTTATTACCCTAGACCCATCATTTGTGTTCATCGCCATAGTATACATTGTCTTAATCGTAGTCACCATTGCTTGTTTGTAGTACCAAAGTCATTTGTTTCATCCACCTTGTCGTCACTCCCTACACAATAGTTAAATTTCATGCAACTGAATTTTTTGAGATTTATCATTCCATAGAATAGATGAATTACCTGCTCGAAATGCAAAACATCAAAAAGATTTGCACTTTGGCAATTGTTGCGACTACAATCTTGCAGGGCAATCACTATCTCTAAACGTCGAGTGGAATGACTTTCTTTAAGAGGAACTTTGTAGGCAGGAAACAAGAGAACTAGACTGGAGACTGAGCTCCGTCCAGTCTCACTTTATATACTATTTTATGTGTAGATACATGTTGCATACCGATCTAGATACATATCTACATAAGTCCATCCCCTAGGCCCAACATGATCGACATGAGGAGTTGGCCTGTAACGGAGATTAATATATACATGAGGTTACCAGCTGTTGATCTGCTCCGGGTGGGTGGAATGGAAGATGTCAATGGTAATTAAAGATAAGGGATCACATCACAGTGATGGGGTGACTGATGTGAGGTCTGTGATGATCACGACGTATTAAATACATTCTGTGATTATGTGGGGTGAAAGGTGAAGATGAAGCCCACAGATCTGGAAGGGCCCGTAGATCCTCTGTGTCTAGCACAGTGTCTAAGTCGGGTTTTCCCTTTATAAGATAAAGGAGAGCACATAGCACATAGAGAAGGATGATGAAAAATATATAGCTGTAACACTACCCCCCATTTAAGGATTGACTTCCAAGCGATCAAAAGGGTGTGTTGAGGGAAGAGTGAGATCTTCGCGTTTGTGAAAGCATCATATAAATGCCGAATGAGACATCCGCAACCTTCGAGGTGCAGAAGGATACTCCCTATGGAAATCGCCAATGGCATCAAGCGCACCTGGTAGAAGATGATCTTCCGGTTCCCAAGTTTGATCTGTCTCATCATAGCCTAGCCAATGGACCAGGTATTCAAGGCAACGACCTTTGAATCTACTAGCAATGATCCTTTCTACTTCATATAAGTTATCTCGGTCCTCGGTTACCTGTATAGGGCCAGGAGCGATGACAGGTTGTCCCTGAAGCCTTTCTTTATAAGGCTTCACCCATAATATATTAATGGTTGGATGGATTCGCATAGAGGATGGCAAACAAAGGGTTACTGCATGATCCCCAACTAGTGTGATGATGTCATATGGCCCTAACCATTGCTCTGTTAACTTGCAACTTGCACGCGGCAACCTTAAGTTATCTGTGGAGAGCCACACTTTATCTGTTATGTGTGGCCCGGGTAGGGTCACATGTAGCCCTACTGTCGACCTAGTTGTGCGAGGTCAAGGGTTCAACCATTGGATGTAACGGCAGTGGTGACACAGTGAAGTGCCCGAGGTATTGAGGGGACGCTAGAGAGGGTGTCTCAAACGTGCAGGGTTCACTCAAGAGTCGAACTAGGACTCGTAGAGGTGGGGGTCAAGGGAGGAGCAATAAGATCTTCATTGGCAAGGAGACTAGGCCTAACCATAGGGAGATCAAAGCTAAGGGAAAGGCATAAGGCCAGATCGACTGGTATATATAGTGAAGGGTGACGGTGTGACAGTAACGTCACAGGGTCAAGGGTATGGGTAAAGGGCTGGCGTGGGAAGTGGCAATGGAATGTGAAAGAACAAGGGAGAATGTGATAGAACCCACGCGTGGGAGTGGAACACGAACGTGCCAGTGCATGCGGCAAGAGAAGGTGAAGAACGTGCACGATAAGGCAACATGAGGGAGATAAGTGCACAAGAACACGTAAGTAGGATGACATACGTGTGAGATACCTCAGAGGGCCGAGGGACAAGGGCAAAGGGTTGGCACAGGCAACCGGAGAAGAGCAGAAGTGTGAGCGTGCGCGCAAGGAGGACAGAAGAAAGGAAAAAGGACATGCCCAGCACGATGAATCGTAACATTATCTCCAACGTTATAGGAAGGAGTTTCCTTTCTATGTTTATCAGCTTGTGTTTTCATGTGCAGCTGAGCTTGTTCTAAATTTAATTTAGTCTGCTCTGTCACATCGTGTAGGGTAGATAGGAATTCATCGGCAGCTGGTGCCTTGGATGATGACGCAATGGGTTCTATTCCCATGCGCAGAGTGTAGGAACGAGTGACTTCAAATGGAGACTTCTTTGTTGAGGCTTGCCTCTTAGAATTATAGCTGAACTGTGTGATTGGTAACCATTGTGCCCATTCACCTTGGCACTCTGCACAGAATATTCTTAGATATTGCTGCACATCTCTGATCATCCATTCTGTTTGACCATCTGTTTGTGGATGATGTGCAGTTGATAATCGTTGCTTTATATTAAGCTTTGTGCATAGTTCTGCCATGACTTTCGAAGCAAACTGTGGCCCTCGATCGGACACTATAGATAGAGGAATTCCATGGTGCTTGAAGATATGATGAAGGTAGAGACTTGCTGTTTCGATGGCGGATGTCGTCTTGCAACAAGAGATAAGCACCACTTCTTTTGAGAAACGATCTACAGCTACTAAGATGCTGTCTGATCTGTTACTTTCTGGCAGATCAGTGACAAAATCGACAGATATGTCCTGCCAGGGTCTGCTAGGGACTTCTTGTTATGCGTGGCTGTGGGTGTGGTCACGCATAGACCTACTAACGCCTAATAGGGTCGAGGAGATCTGTCGTTTGTGTATACGATGACGTGGGGTCCAGCCGTGGGGATGCTGGTCTGAGGTACCGTCAAGACGCTTGACGGGTCGAGGGGCAAACCGCTGTCTAGCTTGACTAGCGGGTCAAAGGTTCAAGGTAGAGACACACGGAGGTGGGCGAGCCGTAGTGTGAAGTGCTCACTTAATGGTAGAGCGAAGACATGAGGAGTAAGAACTGATAGATTGCTTATACTATCTAGGTGGTAAACCGTAGGTAGAACTAAGCTAAGGAGAAGAGGGGAAGACCCAGTTGAAGGGGTTTATATAGTGAAGTAAAGGCGTGACAGTTACGTGTCACAGTGGTTAAGGGCCGGTGTGGGAAGCAGCATTAGAAGTAGAAAACCAATGACAAAACCACACATGAGAAGAAACGTTAAGGGCCAGCGCATATGGCGTGAGAAGAGCAGAAGGTAAAGTGTACCTGTGCGGTGGAGGAATAAGCACGCTTATGGGGAGTATGGAATGTCATAGAATGACATGGAAGGAACGAGGTTAAGCGTGTGAAATGAAAAGTATTAGTCCGAAAGAGAAAGCAAGGAAAAAGTGGTCGTCCTGTGAGCAAATCGTAACATTACCCCCTTAGTAACCCGAAGCTACGGAGAGGATTTCTTACAAGTCCCTAAAAGCAGGTCCTGGGGAGCCAGTGATTTTGGCATAGCCAACATCGTCTAGTTCGTCTCCATCCTCATAAGGAGAGGGGGCACAAGGTGAGGATGGTGCGGGATGATATGATTGTTGAGAGGAGGAGGAAGATTGATGAGAGGTGCGGTGGGGAGTGGCTCGACGGATGGTTTGTCCGTTACAGAACGCGGCTTGGGGGCGGCAAGGTGTGGACGTTTGTGAGGAGGAGGATTGAGCGCGGGGAGAGGTGAGGCGAGAAGCAAGGGGGCGAGATGTGCCTGGGCAATGGGCAAGAGAATGTCCAGGGGCACAGCGACGACACCCAGTACAGGTGTGTTGCTGGCAAGACAACTGAGTATGCCCCAGGCAATGGCATTGGAAGCACCGCTGGTTGAAACGGGGGTGTCCAGGGTATACGCGATCTCTGCCATTTCAACCAGTCCACCAGTCGTTGAGTGTTTGCCTGTGAATAGGCGATCCATCCCATAAGACTTTGTTGTCAAGTCCTCAACCTGCAGCAGCAAGATCTTGGAAGTGGTTATTGACATCAAGAAGGAAAGAGTCGTAGCCCATTTGGAAGGCGTGTGAGTACAGCTGGTAATGCGCGTGGTAAATAAAATCCTGCATGGTCCTGCCAAGCATGGTGTGAGGGAAAACTGGGCCAGAGCCAGAGACAAAGGTGGCGATGTGGTTTAACTGCATCACAGATTCGAACCAAGTAAAGATGGGTGAGCCATCAGTAGAATAAACACTGATAGGGACCCGAAGGCAGTCGTCAGACATAAGAGAGTGAAAGCAAACATAGTGCTCATCGGTAAACCATTCCTCCCAAAGCTGGTTGGTATGGCGGTGGTTAGAGACATCGAGGGGAACTTGGGAGTCCCACCCGGAGTGAGCGATGAGAGAGTCTGAACTAGGGGCATGGACGAGCTGGGGACGGTGGACCCCTAAGAACGAGGGGGGTCCGGAAGAAGGTTTCCGATGGGGTGGAGGTGTAAATGTTGGCAAGGATTGGATCCTGCCAGAGATGGGGGAGACGTGGGATTGGGGAACATCACCAATAAGAGTGGCGAAGTTGACAGGCTGTGGGGTGGCGGGGCGAGTAGGAGAGACCCTCTCGGGGTCATCAAAGGGAAGACGGACTGCACTGGGGTTGGTGGAAGGTGCGGCTGCAGGGGTGTCGATATTAGCGAATTCGATGGCCATGAGTAGAAGATGGAGAGGGTTTAGCTGTGGCGTGGTGGGTGATCAGATGCAAGAGAGAAGGCGCATGGGTGTTGTTTTTTATAATCATCCAGCAACTCCAACAAATGTTTCAAGTTCTGCTCGGGTTCCCATGATTCCTCTTCGGCGGAGTACCCTTTCCATTGGATCAGGTACTGGCGAGCCGATGGCATTCCTCGATGCCATATGATACGTTCAATTTCATATTCCTCATGTCCTTCAACAAGATCCGGAGGCGGTGTGGGGAAGTTCGGGCTGTGGACGTCATTTTCACGATAGGACAATAACAGCAAAGCGTGGAACATGTTGTGGATTTTCCACGTTTGTGGGAGTCGAAGGCGATAAGAAACGGGGGAGATGACGTCAGAGATAATGAAGGGGCCTTCGCGTTTTGTGGCAAACTTTGAATCTTGGACAGACCTTTTAAGGTTCCTGGCCTCAAGCCAAACTTGTTGTCCTTTCCTGAAAGGTACAAATTTCAACTTAGACCTGGATGCCATGACTTGTCGCACAAGCTCGTGGGAGGCGAGGGCTTCGTCTCGCAGGGTAGTCAGCTCTTTGAGGCGCGTTTCAACAGCCAGAATGTTTGTGTCGGCGATCACTGAGGGAAGGGCACGGGGTTCATATCCCATCATGAGATAAAATGGGGATTTGCCGGTAACGGAGTGGGGGCGGTGATTGTGTGTGAATTCGGCGTTGGAGATGTGTTTGGACCAAGTGGAGAGGTGATCTCCGCAGTAAATACAGAGATAAGTTTTGACTTCTTGGTTGATGCGTTCAGTTTCGTCGTCGGTCTGGGAATGATAAGTGGTGGAAAGGGAAAGATCATAGTTGAGAAGTCGGCCGAGTTCTTTGGCAAAGGCGGACGTGAACTGTGGGCCGCAATCTGAGATAACCTTTTCATAGAGCCCAAAGCAGAGATAGACTTTGTGGAAAAAGAGAGCTGCTATGCCCTCTGTGGAGATAGTCTTCTTTGTGGGGCAAAGAATTACCCCCTTAGTAAGACCGTGGTCCACCATGACCAATAAGGAATCAAACCCCCCGAACAAAGGGAGATCGGTGATCAAATCGCAGGAGATCTGCTGGAAAGGGCGAGAGCAGAAGGACGGGATAGGGACAAGTGGGGGAATGGTAGGGTGAGTATTTGCTTTGTTGCGCTGGCACATGGCACAGCCTTCAACATAGGCGTGAACAAAGGAGGTGAGACCGGGCCACCAAAATTCGGAGGCGACAAGTTGGCGGGTTTTAAGGTAGCTGGGGTGGCCGGCGGAGTCATGGTCATGAGAGCGTTGGACGACAGCGTGGTGAAGGTCATGGTTGGGAGGGATGTAGACGTGTCCTTGATACTGGAGGACGCCGTCAGAATATTGCCAGTCAGCAAGACGAGAACAGAAGGCGGGGGGAAGAGAGCTGTCGATCTCCTGTAGTTTGTGGAGGACGAGGTCGTCGGAGGCGGACATGGATGCAATGTGGTTGGAGAGGGCGGAGTTGATGAGGCAGACAAAGAGGGTGTCAGGGAGGAGAGTGACACTGATGTTGTCGGAGTCAGCGTGTGGAAGGAGATCGGGGCGGCGGGAGAGGACGTTGGGGCCGGCGAGTTGGGTACCAGGGACGTGGGTGATGGAATAGTCGTAGTCGGCGAGGTCAAGGAGCCAGCGGGCTTGGCGGCGATTGAGGTCTTGGGGGTGACAGAAGTAAGTCAGATTCTTGTGATCAGAGAAGACTTGGTCGGGGAAGGGAGAGCCATGGAGGTATTGCCTCCAGGCTTTGAAACTGCATATAACGGCCAAGAGCTCCTGGTTGTGGATATCGTAGTTGCATTCTGAGGAGGAGAAGGATTGTGATAAGTAGGAACAGAGGTGCCAATCCCCGTTTGCATCAGTTTGTAATAAAATACCACCCAACGCATATTTAGAAGCGTCGGTGGCCATGGCGAAAGGGCGAGAGATGTCAGGTGTTACGATTCGCTTGCAGGATGAACACTTTTTCCCTTTTGTCTATATCGGACTAACACTTTCCGTTTCTCATGCTTAACTTCATTCCTTCCACATCGTTCTACGACATTCCAAACATCTCGTAAGCGTGCTTACTCCCTCACCACACAGGTACCCTTCTTCTTTCTGCTCTTCTCACGCCGTATGCGCCGGCCCTTAACGTTTCATTCTCATGCGTGGTTTTGCCATTGGCCTTCTATTTCTAACGCCGCTTCCCACGCCGGCCCCTTAACCGTTGTGACACGTAACTGTCACATTTTCGCCTTACTATATAAACCCTTCAACAGGGCCGTCTTCATTTCTCCTTAGCTTAGTTCTACCTATGGCTTGTCGCTTAGTTAGCACTAGCAATCCACTTGCCTTTGCTCCTCAGTCTTCGTTCTACTATCAAGTGAATGCTTCGTGCTACGGCTCACCTGCCTTCGCGTGTCCTACCCACGAATCTTTGACCCGCTAGTCAAGCTAGACAGCGGTTTACCTTTGACCCATCAAAACCTTTGACGGTACCCTTGACCCAGCATCCCCATAGCTGGTCCTACGTTGTCGTCTACACAAACGACCGAACCCTCGACCCTACTAGGCGTTAGTAGATCTACGCGCGACCACACCCATGGCCACGTGTAACAAAAGAACTAAGCTAACTCCTCATTTGGGTACTATCACGTACACCGTCCACCATAGCTTCCCACAGAAACACTAGAATCACCGACCCGCGTTGGAACCCTCGAGAACCTCCGCGCACTTCGCACTCCGACTCCTCTGACATCCCCGACGATCCCAACCAAGCATATTGGGACGAAGACCCCGACAAACCCTTATTAGACTCGGACGAAGAACTCGCCACCCGCGATCTTTCCCACAGTTTTTCTGCTTCCGTGCAGATACCTCACCCTCAGACTCCCCCATCCCCGACACCCAGACGCCAAACCGGCCACATCTTTCCTCCGATTCCCCGTCCCCCATCGCCCACCATGACCTCCAAACCCCTCGAACTTCGCATCGGTACCCCAGAGAAGTACGATGGTGACTATAAAACGGCCAAACAGTGGTTTGACTTCGTCGCCTTCTACCTCAACGTCAATGCTGAGGTTTACACCACCGACCCAAAGCGTATCGCCTTCGCGCTTTCCTATATGACTCGAGGCCCCACACTCACGTGGGCTAACACCTTTCATTCCTCGAAAATCGTGGCAGATGGCTCGATCAACATGGGATCTTGGTCAGACTTCCGAGAAGCCTTTATTTTAGCATTTAAGCACTACGACACCATGGGCAATGCAATTGCCTGGCTCACTACCACTTGCATGACCGCCACCAAGAATGGCGGATATTCCCCTTCGCTCACTGAGTACAACGCTCAGTTCCAAAACCACTACGCCATTGCCAGCATTACCAATGACAATGTCCTAATCGGCTACTACTCAGCCGCTATCCCCGACGCCCTTATGTGCCGTATCCTCGCCATGGAAACAGTCCCCACCACCATTGACGCCTGGCTAAAGAAGGCCGTCACCTTCCAAACTCACATGGAGCGTGCTAGAGAAATCGCTGCATGACACAAAACTCCCACCCGCCACACGTATCATCAATTCACCGCCCCCACCTCTGCCAAAGACCCAAACACCATGGATGTAGATGCCGTCCACCTTCCGTGCCTCACCTCCGTTGAATGTGAACAATGTCGCAAGGAAGGAAGATGTTTCCGCTGCAGACAGAAGGGGCATCGAGCTACCAACTGCCCCACATTTACTTCAAATTCCCCTAGGCCGAAGAAAACCGTCCAGAGGGTCGAAGAAGTGGAAGCCGAGGACGAAAAAGAAATCCCTCAGTTAATAGAGATAGACGATGAAGACGACGATGAAGAAACTAAGGTGTCTCGCGTCGCCATAACCTCTCAGGATTTTTGAAATGGAACGCTGCCTCAATGTCAGTAGTTCCTCCTATGTGTGCACCTGTACTTGTATCCACCTCTAAGAAATCAATGCGTGTTCCACTTCAACTCATTGACCCCTCACACACCATGAAAACCGTCGACACCCACGCCCTCATTGACAGCGGAGCAGATATCAATTGCCTCAACTGGGACTTCGCCAAAAAACACCGACTTCCCCTTGACAAATTCCCAACGCCCATCCCCATTAACAACGTTGACCAAACCCCCAACGCTAAAGGAGCTATTTGCTACACCGCCTCTCTTTTTACCAACATTGACGGCGTTGCTCAACACATACGCTTCCATGTCTTACATTGCGGGTCTGAGAACGTGATTCTTGGAGCGCCTTGGTTACGACTCACGAACCCCTCTATTAATTGGTCGTCGCAGACGATCAACATCCCTGAAACGGTAGACGAGTCAGCCTCCCTCTACCACATCCCTGTTGCCGACCTCAAGCGACACGACAACGTCCAACCTCGTACACCCCCCGCTAAACCACCTCGTCATGTCATGGTCGAAACAGTCCCCAACCATACTCTCTCCACATTCCTTGATTTGCCGGATGGGAACCTCTACGTTCGACGAGCACTCTATGCCAACTCTTGCCAACGGGTCCTCAAAACAGGATCCCGATATCACCAAACACATCCGAAGCTTGTCGCCAAGCTCACCACCGCCACGGAACTTGCAGCTGCCACTGAGAAAGCTAAGCCAAAGGTCACGCTCCCAGACGCCTACAAAGATTTCGCCCCTGTCTTTGCCAAAGAATCCGCCGACTCTCTTCCCCCTTCTAGACCCTACGACCATGAAATCAACGTCAAAGATTCGTTCACCCCAAAGATCGGCAAACTCTATCCGCTTACCCTGGATGAAAAGAAAGCTACCGAAGAATTCCTTGATGAAAATCTCGCCGCTGGCAAGATTCGCCCTTCAAATTCCCCTCAAGCGTCACCCTTCTTCTTTGTCAAAAAGAAAGACGGAAAACTCCGCCCCTGTCAAGACTACCACTACCTCAATGAACACACCGTCCGCGACGCTTACCCACTCCCTCTAATCTCCGACCTTCTCAACAAACTCAATGGAGCTCGCGTATTCACTAAGTTCGACATACGCTGGGGATACAACAACATACGTATCAAGGATGGGCACCAATGGAAGGGAGCCTTCCTCACTCACAAGGGTCTCTTTGAACCTATGGTCATGTTCTTTGGCATGACTAACTCACCCGCAACATTTCAACGATTCATGAACGACTCCTTTCACGATATGATTGCGGAAGGATGGCTGGTAATCTACATGGATGATCTTCTCATCTTCTCCTCAGACGACACCACTCACACAGAACGCACTCGCCATGTCCTCCAACACATGACGGAACTCAATCTCCACCTCAAACTAGAGAAATGCCAGTTCGCCGTCTCCGAAGTGGAATACCTTGGGATGATTGTGAAGGAAGGACAACTCGCCATGGACCCCGTCAAACTAGATGGAATCGCCAAGTGGCCAACGCCACAGAAAGTTAAAGATGTCCGGTCCTTCCTAGGTTTCGCTAACTTCTACAGACGATTTATTCCCGGATACTCCAACGTTGCCCACCCACTTATCGACCTCACCAAGAAAACTATGCCATGGACTTAGAAGCCGGCTCAACAAACCGCCTTTGAACAACTCAAGGAGTTGTTCCTCTGTAAGCCCATCCTTTTTATGCCAGATATTTCTCGACCTTTTGCCATGGCCACTGACGCATCCAAGTATGCGTTGGGAGGAATTTTATTGCAATCCGATGCGAACAGGGATTGGCACCCCTGTTCTTACTTATCCCAGTCTTTCTCCTCCTCAGAACGCAACTATGACATCCATGACCGGGAGCTCTTGGCCGTTATACATGGTTTCAAAGCCTGGAGGCAATACCTCCATGGCTCCCCCTTTCCCATCAAAGTCTTCTCCGATCATAAGAATCTCACATACTTTTGCCGCCCCCAAGACCTCAACCGATGTCAAGCCCGCTGGCTCCTTGACCTCGCCGATTACGACTACTCTATCACCCACGTCCCCGGCACTCAACTCGCCGGCCCTGACGCCCTCTCTCATCGCCCAGATCTCCTCCCTCGCGCCGACTCTGACAACATCAGAGTTACCCTCCTCCCCGATGCCCTCTTTGTTCGTCTCATCGACTCCGCCCTCTCAAACCACATCGCCTCCGCTTCTGCCTCTGACAATCTCGTCCTTTACAAGTTACAAGAGCTTGACGGCTCTCTCCCTCCTGCCTTCCGCTCATGCCTCGCGGATTGGCAATACTCCAATGGCGTCCTCCAGTATCAAGGACGCGTCTATGTCCCTCCCGACCGTGACCTTCGCCGCGCTATCGTCCAGCGCTCGCATGACCATAACTCCGCCGGTCACCCTGGCTACCTTAAAACCCGCCAACTCGTCGCCTCCGAATTCTGGTGGCCCGGTCTTGCCTCTTTCGTTTGCTCTTACGTTGAGGGCTGTGCCGCATGCCAGCGCAACAAAGCGAATACTCACCCTTCGTCTCCTCCCCTTGTTCCCATCCCATCCTCGTGCTCTCGCCCTTTCCAACAGATCTCCTGCGATCTCATCACCGACCTCCCGTTGTCCGGAGGGCTTGACTCGTTATTGGTTGTGGTGGACCACAGCCTTACTAAGGGGGTAATTCTTTGCCCTACGAAGAAATCCATCACCACCGAAGGCGTAGCAACGCTCTTTTTCCATAAAGTTTATCTCCGCTTTGGGCTTTACGAAAAGATCATCTCAGATTGTGGCCCACAGTTCGCTTCCGCCTTCGCCAGAGAACTTGGCCGCCTTCTTAACTACGATCTATCCCTCTCCACGGCATATCACCCACAGACAGACGGAGAAACTGAACGAGTCAACCAAGAAGTTGAAACTTATCTCCGCATCTACTGCGGTGACCACCCTTCTACCTGGTCAGATCATATCTCTCACACCGAATTCACACACAATCACCACCCTCACTCCGTCACCGGCAAGTCCCCGTTCTACCTCATGATGGGTTATGAACCCCGTGCCCTTCCCTCGGTAATCGCTGAAACCAACATCCCCGCCGTTGAAACCCGTCTCAAAGAACTCACCGCCCTTCGAGATGAAGCCCTCACATCCCATGAACTTGCGCGACAAGTCATGGCGTCCAGGTCTAAGTCGAAATTCGTGCCTTTCGAGAAAGGGCAGCGAGTTTGGCTAGAGGCCAGGAATCTTAAAATGTTACGTGTGGCCCGGGTAGGGTCGCACGTAGACCTGTGATCGACTTGCCGACAGGGAATCGATGATTCAACCGTTGACGGATAACGGTGGTGATGGCACGGAGGGGTGCCCGAGGGTTCGAAGGGATGTCGAGAGGGTGTCTCGAGCGTACAGAGTTCACTCAAGAGTCGAACTAGAGACTCGTAGAGGTGTGGATCAAGGGAGCCTTGAATTCGCAAGGTAAGGGGATAAGCCGATACACAGGTAATACCAAAGCTAAGGGAAGGGCATAAGGCCAGATCGACTGGTATATATAGTGGGGAGTGACGCGTGACAGTAATGTCACAGGGTCAAGGGTAGGGGTTAAGGGCCGGCGTGGGAAGTGGCATTAGAATGTGAAAGAACAAGGGAGAATGTGATAGAACCACACAAAGGACGGGGAATGCAAAGAGCCGGTGCATGCGGCGGAAGAAGGCAAAACACGTGTGCGATAAGGCAACACGAGGGAGATAAGTGCACAAAGACACGTAAGTATGCTGACGTACGTGTTAGATACCTCGGAGAGCTGAGGGGCAAGGGTAAGGGGTTGGCGCGGGCAACCGGAGAAGAGTGGAAGTGTGAGCGTACGCGCAAGAGTAAAGACAAAGAAAAAGGAAAAGACGTGTCCGGCATGATGGATCGTAACATAAAAGGTCTGTCCAAGATCCGAAGTTCGCCGCAAAATGCGAAGGCCCCTTCGTCATCTCTGATATCTTGTCACCTGTCTCTTATCGCCTCCGACTCCCACGAACGTGGAAAATCCACAACACATTCCACGCTTCTCTGTTATTGCCCTATCACGAAAACGACGTACACGGCCCGAACTTCCCTACACCGCCCCCAGATCTTATCGAAGGACAAGAAGAGTATGAAATTGAACAAATTGTATGGCATCGAGGAATGCCGTCGGCCTGACAATACCTGATCCAATGGAAAGGGTACTCTGCCGAAGAAGACTCCTGGGAACCCGAGCGGAACCTGAAACATTCGTCGGAGTTGTTAGAGGATTATAAAAGACGACACCCCCGCGCCTTCTCTCTCTCACCCGCTCACCCACCACGCCATCAATAAACCCTCTCCATCTTCTACTCATGGCCATTGAATTCACCCATGTCGACACCCCTGCCTCCGCACCATCCACCAACCCCAACACCATCCGTCTTCCCTCTGCCGACCCCGAGAGGGTCTCTCCTACTCGCCCCGCCGCCCCACAGCCTGTCAACTTCGCCACTCTTGTTGGTGATGTTCCCCAGTCCCACGTCTCCCCCGTCTCTGGCAGGATCCAGTCCTTGCTGTCATTTACTCCTCTGCCCGATCAGGAACCTTCTCCCGGACCACCCTCATTCCTAGACATGCACCGTCCCCAGCTTGTCCGCGCACCTAGTTCGGACTCCCTCATCGCTCACTCAGGATGAGACTCCCAGGTCCCATTAGACATCTCCAACCACCGCCACACTGGCAGAATTCGGGAGGAGCGGTTCACTGACGAGCATTACATTCATTTCCATTCAGTCTTGTCTGACGACCGCCTTCGGGTCCCCATTAGTGTATATTCTTCCGACGGGTCCCCCATCTTCACTTGGTTCGAATCCGTGATGCAGATCAACAACGTCGCCGCCTTTGTCTCTGGCTCAGGCCCGGTTTTCCCTCACACCACGCTTGGCAGGACCATGCAGAACTTCATTTACCACGCACGCTACCAGTCGTATTCTCATGCCTTCCAGATGGGCTACGATTCCTTCCTCTTAGACGTCGATAACCATTTCCGAGATCTTGCCGCTGCAGGTCGAGGACTCGGCAATGAAGTCTTACGAGATGGGTCGCCTATTCACAGACAGACGCTCAACGACTGGTGGACCGGCCGGAACAGGAGAGATCGCGTTTACCCAGGACACCCCCACTTCAATCAACGGTGCTTCCAATGCCACTGCCTTGGCCATACCCAACTCTCCTGCCAGCAACATACCTGTGCGGGATGTCGCCAATGAGCACCTGGCCACTCTCTCGCCCATTGCCCGGGACCTTCTCGCTCCCTCGCCTCTCGCCTCACTTCCCCTCGTGCCCAGTCCTCCTCCACGTCCACAACCACGCCTCGCCGCCCCCAAGCCGCGTTCCGCAATGGACAAATCGTCCGTCGAGCCACTCCTCGCCGTACCTCTCGTCAGTCCTCCTCCTCCTCCCAACAGTCTTACCATCCTGCGCCATCCTCTCCTCGCGCCCCTTCCCCTTATGAGGATGGAGATGAACTAGACGATGTCGGCTATGCCAACATCACCGGCTCCCCGGGACCCGCCTTTAGGGACTTGTAAGGAATCCTCGCCATAGCTTCGGGTTACTAAGGGGGTAATGTTACGATTCGCTCGCAGGATGAACGCTTTTTCCCTTTTGTCTATATCAGACTAACACTTTCCGTTTCTCACGCTTAACTTCATTCCTTCCACATCGTTCTACGACATTCCAAACATCTCGTAAGCGTGCTTACTCCCTCACCGCGCAGGTACCCTTCTTCTTTCTGCTCTTCTCATGCCGTATGCGCCGGCCTTTAACATTTCATTCTCATGCGTGGTTTTGCCATTGGCCTTCTATTTCTAATGCCGCTTCCCATGCTGGCCCCTTAACCATTGTGACACGTAACTGTCACGTTTTCGCCTTACTATATAAACCCTTCAACAGGGCCGTCTTCGTTTCTCCTTAGCTTAGTTCTACCTACGGCTTGTCGCCTAGTTAGCACTAGCAATCCACTTGCCTTTGCTCCTCAGTCTTCGTTCTACTATCAAGTGAACGCTTCGCGCTACGGCTCACCTGCCTTCGCGTGTCCTACCCACGAATCTTTGACCCGCTAGTCAAGCTAGACAGCGGTTTACCTTTGACCCATCAAAACCTTTGATGGTACCCTTGACCCAGCATCCCCACAGCTGGTCCTACGTCATCGTCGACACGAACGACCGAACCCTTGACCCTACTAGACGTTAGTAGGTCTACGCGTGACCACACCCACGGCCACGCATAACATCAGGCATAAATAGGACGGGCTTACGGAGGAATAACTCCTTGAGTTGTTCGAAGGCGGTCTGCTGAGCGGTTGCCCAAGTCCACAGCATAGTTTTCTTGATGAGGTCGATGAGAGGTCGGGCAGTGTTGGAATATCCCGGGATGAAACGTCTATAGAAATTAGTGAACCCTAAGAAGGAATGGACATCTTTGACTTTTTGCGGTGTAGGCCATTTAGCAATCCCATCGAGCTTGATGGGGTCCATAGCAAGCTGTCCTTCCTTGACGATCATTCCGAGGTATTCAACTTCGGGAACGGCGAACTGGCATTTCTCTAATTTGAGATGGAGGTCGAGTTCTGTCATCCGTTGAAGGACATGACAAGTGTGTTCAGTGTGGGTGGTGTCATCTGGGGAGAAGATAAGGAGGTCGTCCATATAAATAACTAGCCATCCTTCGGCGATCATGTCACAGAAGGAATCATTCATGAAACGTTGAAAGGTTGCTGGGGAGTTAGTCATGCCAAAGAACATAACCATAGGTTCAAAGAGCCCTTTATGGGTGAGGAAGGCGCCCTTCCATTGGTGCCCGTCTTTGATACATACATTGTTATACCCCCAGTGTACGTCGAACTTTGTAAAAACGCGGGCTCCCTTAAGTTTGTCGAGGTCGGAGATTAGTGGTTGTTGCATCTACAAGTCTTTGCAGGCAACCACTTGAATACTAGGCGTCGAGAGGAGTATTTCTTAAGTATTACTTGTAGGAGATGATCAAGAGAACTAGACTAGAGACTGAGCTCCGTCCAGTCTCGCTTTTATATACTACTCTACGTGTAGATACATGTTGTGTACCGATCTAGATACGTATCTACATAAGTCCCTCCCCTAAGCCCAACATGATCGACATGAGGAGTCGGCCAGTGACAGAGATTAATAAGTACATGAGGTTACCAGCCATTGATCTGCTACGGGTGGGTAGAATGGAAGATGTCAATGGTAATTAAAGATAAGGGATCACATCACAGTGATGGGGTGACTGATGTGAGGTCTGTGATGATCACGATGTATTAAATACGTGCTGTGATCTATGGGGCAAAAGGTGAAGGGTAAAGTGAAGCCCACAGATCTGAAAGGGTCCGTAGATCCCCTGTGTCTAGCACAGTGTCTAGGTCGGGTTTTCCCTTGATAAGATAGAGAAAGCGTCCTTGTGCGCAAGTGTAAGATGAAAAATATATAGCTGTAACACTACCCCCCATCTAAGGATCGACTTCCAGGCGATCAAAAGGGTGTGTGGATGGAAGAGTGAGATCTTCGCGTCCATAAAAGCATTGTATAAATGCCGAATGAGACATCCGCAACCTATGAGGTGCAGA